>JAXCHO010000675.1:0-148180 GCA_036630365.1 Acanthiza pusilla
TCGATCTGGGGGGGTCCCCCATAATTCAGGGTCAGGATTCGGGGGTCCCAGCCCCCTCTGACCCCCCCTGTGCCCCCCAGGACATGGAGGTGAGCCCCACGGAGCTGATGAACATCCTCAACAGAGTCGTCACCCGCCGTGAGTACCCCAAAAACGGCAATTTTGGGGGAATTTTGGGGGAATTTTGGGGGAATTTCGGGGTCTCCGGGACTCGGGGGGGGGTCCTGGCAGTCGGGACCCCCCAAAATCCCCCAAATTTCCCCCAAAATCCCCCCCAGATCCCGACCTGAAGACGGACGGGTTCGGCTTGGACACGTGCCGGAGCATGGTCGCCGTCATGGATGCATCCTGCGGTTTTTGGGGGAATTTTGGGGGATTTTGGGTTTTTGGGGTGACCCTGGGGGGTTTTGGGGTGCGGGGGGATTGGGGGGGGTCCCCTCTGAACCCCGAAATGGCCTTGACGAGCCCCCCAGAGCGACACCACCGGGAAGTTGGGGTTCGAGGAGTTCAAGTACCTCTGGAACAACATCAAGAAGTGGCAGGTGGGGACCCCAAAATTGGGGGAAAATCCGAAATTTGGGGGGAAAATCCAAAATTTGGGGGAATTCTGAAATTGGGGGGAATTCCGAAATTGGGGGGGAATCCTGAAATTGAGGGGAAATCCTAAATTGGGGGGAATTCCGAAATTGGGGGAAATTCCAAAACCGGGGGGAAATCCGAAATTGGGGGGGAATTCTGAAATTGGGGGGAAATTCAAAATTGGGGGAAATTCCAAAATTGGGGGGAATCCCGAAATTGGGGGGAAAATCCTAAAATTGAGGGGAAATCCTAAATTTGGGGGAATTCTGAAATTGGGGGGGAATTCCGAAATTGGGGGGGAAATCCTAAATTGGGGGGAAATTCAAAATTGGGGGGAAATTCTGAAATTGGGGGGAAATCCTAAAATTGGGGGGGAATCCTAAAATTGGGGGGAAAATTCTGAAATTGGGGGGAAATTCTGAAATTGGGGGGAAATCCTAAAATTGGGGAGAATTCTGAAATTGGGGGAAATTCCGAAATTTGGGGGGAAATTCTGAAATTGGGGGGAAATTCCAAAATTGGGGAAAATCCAAAATTGGGGGGGAATTCTGAAAGTGGAGGGAAATCCTAAAATTGGGATGGAAATCCTAAATTGGGGGGAAATCCTAAAATTGGGGGGGAATTCTGAAATTGGGGGGGAATCCTAAAATTGGGGGAAATTCTGAAATTGGGGGGAAATTCTGAAATTGGGGGGAAATTCTGAAATTGGGAGGGAATCCCAAAATTGGGGGGAATTCTGAAATTGGGGGGGGAAATCCCGAAATTTAGGGAGGGAATCCTAAAAATTGAGAGGAATCCCAAAATTGGGAGGAAATCCCAAAACTGGGGGGGGGGGGACATCCCCAAAATCAGGGACACCCCAAAACCCACGGGGGGATCCCAAAACTGCAGAGGGAACCCCAAATTCCTCTTCCCCTCCCCCAAAATTTGGGTGGAGACAATTAGGGGTGACCCCAAAATTTGGAATTAAATGGGGGCGGAAGGGATTTTTTGGGGATTTTTGGGGGATTTTTTTGGGGATTTTTGGGGGATTTTTTGGGGAATTTTTGGGGGGATTTTTTTTGGATTTTTTTTTATTTTTTGGGGATTTTTTGGGTTTTTTTGGGGATTTTTTGGGGATTTTTTGGGGATTTTTTTTTGGGATTTTTGGGGGGATTTTTGGGGGATTTTTTGGGAAGGATTTTTTTTGGATTTTTTTTGATTTTTTGGGGATTTTTTGGGTTTTTTTGGGGATTTTTTGGGGGGATTTTTTGGGGGATTTTTTGGGGAATTTTTGGGGGATTTTTTTTGGATTTTTTTTTTATTTTTTGGGGATTTTTTGGGTTTTTTTGGGGTTTTTTGGGGATTTTTTGGGGATTTTTGGGGGGGATTTTTTCCCTGAATTTTAGGGACGATTTGGGGGTGCAGGACCCCCCCCGGACCCCCCAAATTTTGGGATTTTTCCCCTCCCCCCAGTGTGTGTACAAACAATTCGACGCCGATCGCTCGGGGACCATCGGACCCCAGGAGCTGCCCGGGGCCTTCGAGGCTGCAGGTTTGGGGATTTTTTGGGGATTTTTTGGGAATTTTGGGAATTTTTTGGGATTTTTGGGGGAATTTTGGGGGTTTGGGAGGTGGGGGATTTAGGGGAGATCGGGGAACCCAAATTTTGGGGTTATTTTGGGGTTATTTTGGGCTATTTTGGGCCTACTTTGGGGCTATTTTTGGGTTATTTTGGGGCTATTTTGGGGCTATTTTGGGGTTATTTTGGGGTTATTTTGGGGCTATTTTGGGGTTATTTTGGGGCTATTTTGGGGTTATTTTTGGGCTATTTTGATGCTACTTTGGGGCTATTTTTGGGGCTATTTCGGGGTTATTTTGCGGTTATTTTGGGCCTACTTTGGGGCTATTTTTGGGTTATTTTGGGGTTATTTTTGAGCTATTTTGATGCTACTTTGGGGCTATTTTTTGGGGCTGTTTCAGGGTTATTTTGGGGTTATTTTTGGGCTATTTTGGGCCTACTTTGGGGCTATTTTTGGGTTATTTTGGGCTATTTTGGGGCTATTCTGGGGTTATTTTTGGGCTATTTTGGGGCTATTTTGGGCCTATTTTTGGGTTATTTTTGGGCTATTTTGGGGTTATTTTGGGACTATTTTGGGGTTATTTTGGGACTATTTTGGGTCTATTTCAGGGTGATTTTGGGGCTATTTCAGGCCTATTTTGGGCCTTTTTTGGGGCTATTTTGAGGCTCTTTCGGGGCTACTTTGGGGTTACTTTGGGACTATTTTGGGGTTATTTTTGGGGTTATTTTGGGGCTATTTTTTGGGGCTATTTCTGAGTTATTTTGGGGCTATTTCGGTTCTATTTTGGGTTTATTTCAGGGTGATTTGGGGGCTGTTTTGGGGCTGTTTTGGGGTTATTTTGGGGTTATTTTGGGCCTATTTTGGAGCTCTTTTCAGGGCTATTTCGGGATATTTTGGGGTTATTTTGGGGTTATTTTGGCCTATTTTGGGGCTATTTTGGGGTTATTTTGGGGCTATTTTGGGGTTATTTTGGGGCTATTTTGATGCTACTTTGGGGCTATTTTGGGGCTATTTCGGGGTTATTTTGGGGTTATTTTGGGGTTATTTTGGGGCTATTTCGGGGTTATTTTGGGGTTATTTTGGGGTTATTTTGGGGCTATTTTGGGGCTATTTTGGGGTTAATTTGGGGCTATTTTGGGCCTACTTTGGGGTTATTTTTGGGTTATTTTGGGGTTATTTTGGGGCTATTTTGGGGTTATTTTGGGGCTATTTTGTGGCTATTTTGGGGCTATTTTGGGGTTATTTTGGGATATTTTGGAGTTATTTTGGGGTTATTTTGGGTCTATTTTGGGGCTATTTTGGGGGTTATTTTGGGGCTATTTTGGGGCTATTTCGGGGCTATTTCGGGGCTATTTCGGGGCTATTTCGGGGCTATTTTGGGGTTATTTTGGGGTTATTTTGGGGCTATTTTGGGGTTATTTTGGGGCTATTTTGGGGCTACTTTGGGGCTATTTTGGGGTTATTTTGTGGCTATTTTGTGGCTATTTTGGGGCTACTTTGGGGTCAAAGGTCACAGCTCCCCTCCCCCGCAGGGTTCCGGCTGCCCCCCCCGCTCTGGGCGGTTTTGGGGCGTCGCTATGGTGACGAGGGAGGGAACCTCGACTTCGACAACTTCATCAGCTGCCTCGTGCGCCTCGACGCCATGTTCCGTACGGGAGAGCCCAAATCCGGGGGGAAAATTCCGGAATTCGGGGGAAAATTCCGGAATTCGGGGGAAAATTCCGGAATTCGGGGGAAAATTCCCAAATTCGGGGGGAAAATTCTGGAATTTGGGGAAAATTCTAAAAATCGGGGGAAAATTCCGAAATTCGGGGGAAAATTCCGAAATTCGGGGAAAAATTCCGGAATTCGGGGAAAATTCCGGAATTCGGGGGAAAATTCCGAAATTCGGGGGAAAATTCCAAAAATCGGGGGGAAATTCCGGAATTCGGGGGAAAATTCCGAAATTCGGGGGGAAATTCCGGAATTCGGGGAGAAAATTCCAGAATTCGGGGGAAAATTCCGAAAATCGGGGGAAAATTCCGGAATTCGGGGGAAAATTCCAAAATTCGGGGGGGAAATTCCAGAATTCGGGGGAAAATTCCGGAATTCGGAGGAAAATTCCGAAATTCGGGGGAAAATTCCGAAATTCGGGGGAAAATTCCGGAATTCGGGGGAAAATTCCGGAATTTGGGGGGAGAATTCCGGAATTCGGGGGGAAAATTCCAAAATTCGGGGGGAAAATTCCAAAATTCGGTGGAAAATTCCGGAATTCGGGGGAAAATTCCGGAATTCGGGGGAAAATTCCAAAATTCGGGGAGGGAATCACGAAATTTGGGGGGGAAATCGCAATATCTGGGTGGAAATCGCAAAATTCGGGGGGGGGGAAATCCTGAAATTTGGGGGGGGGAAATTGCAAAATTCGGGGGGTATCCAAAAATTCGGGGGGAATCCAAAAATTCGGGGGGGAAATTCTGAAATTTGGGGGGGGAAATTCTGAAATTTGGGGGGAAATACTGAAATTTGGGGGGGAAATTGCAAAATTCGGGGGGGAAATTCTGAAATTTGGGGGGAAGTCCTGAAACTTGGGGGGAAATCACAAAATCTGGGGGGAATCCAAAAACTCGGGGGGAAATTCTGAAATTTGGGGGGGGAAATCACAAAATTTGTGGGGAAATTGTGGAATTTGGGGGGAAATCCTGAAATTCGGGGGGGAAATACTGAAATTCGGGGGGGAAATTCTGAAATTTGGGGGGGGAAATTCTGAAATTTGGGGGGAAATACTGAAATTTGGGGGAGAAATTGCAAAATTCGGGGGGAAATCCCAAAAATCAGGGGGGAAATCTCGAAATTTGGGGAGAAATTACAAAATTCGGGGGAAAATCTCGAAATTTCGGGAGAAATCCCAAAATTTGGGGGGGAAATCCCAAAATTTGGGGGGGGGAATCCGAAAATTCGGGGGGAAAATCCTAAAATTTGTGGGGAAATTGCAAAATTTGGGGGGAAATCCCAAAAATCGGGGAGGAAATCGCAATATCTGGGGGGAAATCCTGAAATTTGGGGGGGAATTCTGAAATTTGGGGGGGAAATCCCAAAATCCGGGGGGAAATCCTAAAATCTGGGTGGAAAATCTGGAAATTTGTGGTAAAATTGCAAAATTGGAGGGGAAATCCCCAAAATTTTGGGGGAAATCCTGAAATTCAGGGGGGAAATTCTGAAATTTGGGGGGAATCCCAAAATTTATGGGGGAAATCCCTAAATTTGGGGGGAAATCCTAAAATTTGGGGGGAAAAATCCTAAAATTTGGGGGAAAAATCCTAAAATTTGGGGGAAAAAATCTAAAATTTGGGGGGAAAAATCCTAAAATTTGGGGGGAAAAATCCTAAAATTCGGGGGGAAAAATCCTAAAATTTGGGGGGAAAAATCCTAAAATTTGGGGGAAAAATTCTAAAATTTGGGGGAATAATCCTAAAATTTGGGGGAAAAATCCTAAAATTTGGGGGGGAAAATCCTAAAATTTGGGGGAAAAAATCTAAAATTTGGGGGAAAAATCCTAAAATTTGGGGGGAAAAATCCTAAAATTTGGGGGGAAAAATCCTAAAATTTGGGGGGAAAAATTCTAAAATTTGGGGAAAAAATCCTAAAATCTGGGGGGAAAATCCTAAAATTCGGGGGGAAAATCCTAAAATCTGGGGGGAAATCCCAAAACTTGTGGAGAAATCCCAAAATTTGTGGAGAAATCCCAAAATCAGGAGAGGAAAAAAATCCCAAAACGATTTGCACACCCAAAAAATCAAAGAAAACCCCCAAATTTTTGGGGTTTTTTTTTAGATTTTCTGAGGGTGCTGACCCCGATTTTGGGGTCTCCCCACATTTTGGGGTCTCCCCTGATTTTGGGGTCCCCCCCAGGTGCCTTCAAGTCTCTGGACCGGGACGGGACGGGGCAGATCCGCGTCAGCCTGCAGGAGGTGGGGCTGGGGTCCCGCGGGGGTTTTGGGGTCCCCCCGACCCTTTTTGGGGTCCCCCGAGGGATTTTGGGGGTCCCTGAAGGGTTTGGGGTCACCCCAGGGGATTTAGGGTCACCCCAGAGGGATTTTGGGGGTCCCGGGGTGGATTTTTGGGGTCCCGGGGGGGGTTGGGGTCACCCCAAAGAGATTTTGGGGGTCCCAGGGTGGATTTTTGGGGGTCCCTCGGGGTTTTGGGGTCCCCCGGGGGGGTTTGGGGTCACCCCAAAGAGATTTTGGGGTCCCAGGGTAGATTTTTGGGGGTCCCGCGGGGTTTTGGGGTCCCCCGGGGGGGGGTTGGGGTCACCCCAAAGAGATTTTGGGGGTCCCTGAAGGGTTTGGGGTCATTCTGGGGGTGTTTGGGGTCACCCCAAAGAGATTTTGGGGGTCCCGGGGTGGATTTTTGGGGGTCCCGGGGGGGGTTGGGGTCACCACGGGGGGATTTAGGGTCACCCCAGAGGGATTTTGGGGGGTCCTGGCAGAGTTTGGGGTCCTTCCTGAGGGATTTTGGGGGTCCCGGGGTGGATTTTTGGGGGTCCCGGGGGGGTTTGGGGTCCCCCTGACCCTTTTTGGGGTGTCCCAGGGTGGATTTTTGGGGGTCCCGGGGGGGTTTGGGGTCCCCCGGGGGGGTTTGGGGTCACCCCAAAGAGATTTTGGGGGTCCCTGAAGGGTTTGGGGTCATTCTGGGGGGGTTTGGGGTCACCCCAAAGAGATTTTGGGGGTCCCTGGGTGGATTTTTAGGGTTCCCGGGGGGGTTTGGGGTCCCCCTGACCCTTTTTGGGGTGTCCCAGGGTGGATTTTTGGGGGTCCCGGGGGGGGTTGGGGTCACCCCAGAGGGATTTTGGGGTCACAGGGGGGGTTTGGGGTCATTCCTGAGGGATTTTGGGGGTCCCGGGGTGGATTTTTGGGGGTCCCGGGGTGGATTTTTGGGGTCACCCCGGGGGGGTTTAGAGTCACCCCAGAGGGATGACCCCAAACCCCCCGGGACCCCCAAAATCCCCCAAATCCTGACCTCGTGCCCCCCCCTGCAGTGGCTCCAGCTCACCATGTACTCCTGAGGAGACCCCCGGACCCCCCGAGACCACCCCGAGACCCCCCCAGGACACTCCAGAACCTTCCAGGACCTTCCAGGACCCCCTAACCGCACCCCCCACCCCAAATAAACACACCCCCCCCCCAAATAAAGCCCCCCCAACCTCGCTCGGTGCCTTCGGCTCTGATTTGGGGAGGGGGCAAAGCTGGGGGGGATGGGGGGGTCTGGGGGAATTTTGGGGGGGGTCTGGGGGGATTTGGGGGGAGGTGTCTCAGAATTTGGGGTTCCGGGAGAATTTTGGGGAGGTCTGGGGGAATTTTGGGAGCTCTGGAAGGATTTGGGGGGGGGTCCGGGCAGGGGTCGGTGCCCCGGGGTCGGTAACGGGAGGGGCCGGGGAGGGTCCTGCTGCCGCGGGGGGGTCCTGGTGCCGGTGAAGGTCCCGGTGCCGGTGTGAGGGTCCCGGTCCCAGTTTGAGAGTCCCGGTCCCAGTTTGAGGGTCCCGGTCCCGGTCCCGGTCCCAGTTTGAGGGTGCCGGTCCCGGTCCCGGTCCCAGTTTGAGGGTGCCGGTCCCAGTTTGAGAGCCCCGGTCCCGGTCCCAGCTTGAGGGTGCCGGTCCCAGTTTGAGAGTCCCGGTCCCAGTTTGAGGGTCCCGGTCCCGGTGTGAGGGTCCCGGTCCCAGTTTGAGAGTCCCGGTCCTGGTCCCGGTCCCAGTTTGAGGGTGCCGGTCCCAGTTTGAGAGTCCCGGTCCCGGTCCCAGTTTGAGAGTCCCGGTCCCGGTCCCGGTCCCAGTTTGAGGGTGCCGGTCCCAGTTTGAGAGTCCCGGTCCCAGTCCCAGTGAGAGTCCCGGTCCCGGTGAAGGTCCCGGTCCCAGTCTGAGGGTCCCGGTCCCGGTCCCGGTGAGAGTGTTTCAGTCCCGGTCCCGGTCCCGGTGGGTCTCTCCCCCTACCCCCTCCCCGCAGGTTCCCGTGTCCCCTCGCCCCGCCACGGCCCCCCGGTGTGAGTGTCCCGGTCCCAGTTTGAGAGTCCCGGTCCCGGTCCCTGTCCCAGTTTGAGGGTCCCGGTCCCGGTCCCGGTCCCAGTTTGAGGGTCCCGGTCCCGGTCCCTGTCCCAGTTTGAGGGTCCCGGTCCCGGTATGAAGGTGCCGGTCCCGGTCCCGGTCCCTGTCCCAGTTTGAGGGTCCCGGTCCCGGTCCCGGTCCCAGTTTGAGAGTCCCGGTCCCAGTCCCAGTTTGAGAGTCCCGGTCCCAGTCCCAGTTTGACGGTGCTGGTCCCGGTCCCAGTTTGAGGGTGCTGGTCCCAGTTTGAGGGTCCCGGTCCCAGTTTGTGGGTGCTGGTCCCGGTCCCAGTTTGAGGGTGCCGGTCCCAGTTTGAGAGTCCCGGTCCCGGTCCCAGTTTGACGGTGCTGGTCCCGGTCCCAGTTTGAGGGTGCTGGTCCCAGTTTGAGGGTCCCGGTCCCAGTTTGAGGGTGCCGGTCCCGGTCCCGGTCCCAGTTTGAGGGTCCCGGTCCCAGTTTGAGAGTCCCGGTCCCGGTCCCGGTCCCAGTTTGAGAGTCCCGGTCCCAGTTTGAGAGTCCCGGTCCCGGTCCCGGTCCCAGTTTGAGGGTGCCGGTCCCAGTTTGAGAGTCCCGGTCCCGGTCCCGGTCCCAGTTCGAGGGTCCCGGTCCCAGGTTGAGAGTCCCGGTCCCAGTTTGAGGGTCCCGGTCCCAGTTTGAGGGTCCTGGTCCCAGTTTGAGGGTCCCGGTCCCGGTCCCGGTGCCGGTCCGAGTTGGAGGGTCCCGGTCCCAGTTTGAGAGTCCCGGTCCCAGTTTGAGGGTCCCGGTCCCAGTTTGAGAGTCCCGGTCCCAGTTTGAGAGTCCCGGTCCCAGTCTGAGAGTCCCGGTCCCAGTTTGAGAGTCCCGGTCCCAGTTTGAGAGTCCCGGTCCCGGTCCCAGTTTGAGAGTCCCGGTCCCAGTTTGAGAGTCCCGGTCCCGGTCCCAGTTTGAGGGTCCCGGTCCCAGTTTGAGAGTCCCGGTCCCGGTCCCAGTTTGAGGGTGCCGGTCCCGGTCCCGATCCCAGTTTGAGAGTCCCGGTCCCAGTTTGAGGGTCCCGGTCCCAGTTTGAGAGTCCCGGTCCCGGTCCCGATCCCAGTTTGAGGGTGCTGGTCCCAGTTTGAGAGTCCCGGTCCCAGTTTGAGGGTGCCGGTCCCAGTTTGAGGGTGCCGGTCCCGGTCCCGATCCCAGTTTGAGGGTCCCGGTCCCAGTTTGAGGGTCCCGGTCCCAGTTTGAGAGTCCCGGTCCCGGTCCCGATCCCAGTTTGAGGGTGCCGGTCCCAGTTTGAGAGTCCCGGTCCCGGTCCCAGTTTGAGGGTGCTGGTCCCAGTTTGAGAGTCCCGGTCCCAGTTTGAGGGTGCCGGTCCCAGTTTGAGAGTCCCGGTCCCGGTCCCGGTCCCAGTTTGAGGGTGCCGGTCCCGGTCCAGGTGAAGGTCCCGGTTCCGGTCCCGGTGTTCGGGTCCCGGTCCCAGTTTGAGAGTCCCGCTGGGGGTGTCCCGGTCCCAGTCCCGGTCCCGGTCCCAGTCCCAGTGAGGGTCCCGGTCCCAGTTTGACGGTCCCGGTCCCGGTGAGAGTGTTTCAGTCCCGGTCCCGGTCCCGGTCCCGGTGGGTCTCTCCCCCTTCCCCCTCCCCGCCGGTTCCCGTGTTCCCTCGCCCCCCCGCGCCCCCCGGTGTGAGGGTCCCGGTCCCAGTTTGAGAGTCCCGGTCCCGGTCCCTGTCCCAGTCTGAGGGTCCCGGTCCCGGTGTGAAGGTGCCGGTCCCGGTGAAGGTCCCGGTGCCGGTCCGAGTTGGAGTGTCCCGGTCCCTGTGGGGGTCTCTGCCCCCTTGCCGCCCTCCCCCGCCCCGCAGGTTCCTCTCTCCCCGAGCCCCCCCGCGCCCCCCCGGTGTCGGGGTCCCGGTCCCGGTCCCGGTCCCGGTGGGGGATCGCTTTCCCGGGTTCAGCTCAGGGATCCCGCTCCTGGTCCCGGTCCCGGTCCCGGTGAGGGTCCCGGTGAAGGTCCTAGTCGCAGTTTGGGGGTCCCGGTGGGGGTGTCCCTGTCCCAGTACCGGTCCCGGTCCCAGTTTGAGGGTCCCGGTCCCGGTGAAGGTCCCAGTCCCGGTCCCGGTCCCGGGTAGGTCTCTCCCCCTTCCCCCTCCCCGCCGGTTCCCGTGTCCCCCCCGCGCCCCCCCGGTGGGGGTATCCCGGTCCCGGTCCCAGTTTGAGGGTCCCGGTGGGGGTGTCCTTGTCCCAGTATCGGTCCCGGTCCCAGTTTGAGGGTCCCGGTCCCGGTGAAGGTCCCAGTACCGATCCCGGTCCCGGTCCCAGTTTGAGGGTCCCGGTGAAGGTCCCGGTCCCGATCCCAGTCCCGGTCCCAGTTTGAGGGTCCCGCTGGGGGTGTCCCGGTCCCGGTCCCGGTCCCGGTGCTTCTCTCCCCGCCCCCCTCCCCGCCGGTTCCCCTCGCCGCCCCGCGCCCCCCCGGTGGGGGTATCCCGGTCCCGGTCCCAGTTTGAGGGTCCCAGTGGGGATGTCCCGGTCCCCCTCCCAGTCTGAGAGTCCCGGTCCCAGTGGGGATGTCCCGGTCCCGGTCCCAGTTTGAGGGTCCCAGTTTGAGGGTCCCGGTCCCGGTGGGTCTCTCCCCGTCCCCCTCCCCGCCGGTTCCCGTGTCCCCCCGCGCCCCCCCGGTGTGAGGGTCCCAGTCCCGTTCCTGGTGAGGGTCCTGGTCCCAGTTTGAGGGTCCCGCTGGGGGTGTCCCCGTTCCGGTCCCGGTGAAGGTCCCGGTCCCAGTTTGAAGGTCCCAGTTCTGGTGAAAGTCCCGGTCCCGGTGGGTCTCTCCCCCTCCCCCTCCCCGCCGGTTCCCGCGTCCCCCCGCGCCCCCCCGGTAGGGGTGTCCCGGTCCCAGTCCCGGTCCCAGTTTGAGGGTCCCGCTGGGGGTGTCCCGATCCCGGTCCCGGTCCCAGTTTGAGGGTCCCGGTGAAGGTCCCGGTCCCGATCCCAGTCCCGGTCCCAGTCTGAGGGTCCCGCTGGGGGTGTCCCGGTCCCGGTCCCGGTCCCGGTCCCGGTCCCGGTGGGTCTCTCCCCGTCCCCCTCCCCCTCCCCGCCGGTTCCCGCGTCCCCCCGCGCCCCCCCGGTAGGGGTGTCCCGATCCCAGTCCCGGTCCCAGTTTGAGGGTCCCGCTGGGGGTGTCCCGGTCCCGGTCCCGGTCCCGGTGGGTCTCTCCCCCTCCCCCTCCCCCTCCCCGCCGGTTCCCGTGTCCCCCCGCGCCCCCCCGGTAGGGGTGTCCCGGTCCCGGTCCCAGTTTGAGGGTCCCGGTGAAGGTCCCGGTCCCGATCCCAGTCCCGGTCCCAGTTTGAGGGTCCCGCTGGGGGTGTCCCGGTCCCGGTCCCGGTCCCGGTCCCGGTCCCGGTCCCGGTCCCGGTCCCGGTGGGTCTCTCCCCCTCCCCCTCCCCGCCGGTTCCCGCGTCCCCCCGCGCCCCCCCGGTAGGGGTGTCCCGGTCCCAGTCCCGGTCCCAGTTTGAGGGTCCCGGTGAAGGTCCCAGTCCCGATCCCAGTCCCGGTCCCAGTTTGAGGGTCCCGCTGGGGGTGTCCCGGTCCCGGTCCCGGTCCCGGTCCCGGTGGGTCTCTCCCCGTCCCCCTCCCCCTCCCCGCCGGTTCCCGCGTCCCCCCGCGCCCCCCCGTGTCGGTGTCGGTGCCGGGGGCGGTGCGGGGCGGGGGGAGGCGCTCGGGCGGGGCGGCCCCGGTGCCGGCGGGGCGGCGGCGGCGGCGGAGCCTCCCTCCCTCCCTCCCTCGCTCCGTCCCTCGCTCCCGTCCCTCCTCCCGGTGCGGCCCGGCGATGGCGGCGCCCCCGGGGCGGCGGGAGCGGCTGCGGGCGCTGGCGCTGGGCCGGGGGGCGCTGGGGCTCGAGACCCTCCTGGACCTCCTGCTGGGGCTGGCGGGGGGGCTCCGGCACCGGCTGCAGAGCCGCCACCCCCCCGGCGGCACCGGCACCGCCACCGGCACCGGCGACAGCGGCGGCGACAGCGGCGACAGCGACAGCGGCGACAGCGACAGACACGTCCGGGACTTTCTGAGCTGGGGTGAGCGGGGCGGGACCGGCACGGCACGGCACGGCACGGCACGGAGCGGGGGGCGCGGGCTGGGGGCACCGGCACCGGGGGGTTCGGGATTGGGGGCACCGGGACCGGGACCGGGAGGGGAGCAGAGTGGGGGGCGCGGGGTGGGGGAGTCGGTACCGGGGATTCGGAACTGAGGGAGTTCCGGGACCGGGACTGGGAGTGGAACGGAGTGGGGGGGGGCACCGGGACCGGGGGGTTCGGGATTGGGGGCACCGGGACCGGGAGTGGGGGGCGCGGAGCGGGGGGGGCATCGGGACCGGGACCGGCACGGGGCGGAGTGCGGGGGATCGGGACCGGGGGGAACCGGGACAGGGGGGAACCGGGACAGGGGGGTTCGGGATTGAGGGGTCCGAAACCGGGAGGGTTCGGGAGTGGGGGGTTCGACACCGGGGGGTTCGGGATTGGGGGAGTTCCGGGACCGGGACCGGGACGGGAACAGAGTGGGGGGCGCGGAGTGCGGGGATTAGGGACCGGGGGGGGAACCGGGACCGGGGGATTCGGGACACGGGGGTTCGGGACCGGGGGGAACCGGGACCGGGGGGTTCGGGACACGGGGGTTCGGGACAGGGGGGAACCGGGACCGGGGGGTTCGGGACAGGGGGGAACCGGGACCGGGGGGTTCGGAACACGGGGGTTCGGGACCGGGGGGAACCGGGACAGGGGGAGTTCCGAGACCGGGACCGGGAGTGGGGGGCTCGGATTGAGGGGTCCGGGACCGGTACCGGGACCGGGAGTGGGGGGCGCGGACTGGGGGGGTTCGGGACAGGGAGGGGCTCGGATTGAGGGGGTTCGGGACCGGGGGGGTTCGGGTTTGGGGGATCTGAAACCGGGAAGGGTTCGGGACTGGAGGGGACCGGGACTGGGAGGTTCGGGACCGAGAGGTTCGGGACCGCGGGGGTTCGGGACCGGGGAAACCCGGAAGGGTTCGGGTCTGGGGGGTCCGGGGTTGAGGGGTCCGGGATCACGGAGGGTTCGGGACCGGGGGGGTTCGGGACTGGCGGGTCCGGACCGGAGTGGGCCGGGACCGAGCGGGTTCGGGACTCGGGAGGGTCCTGGGCTGGGGCTGGCCGGGACCGGGGGGATCGGAACCGGGGGGAATCCGGGACTGGAGGTTCGGAACTGGAGGATTCAGAACCGGAGGGTTTGGAACCGGGGGGTATCCGGTACTGGAGGTTCGGAACCGAGAGGTTACAAGATCCGGGGGGGTTCGGAACCGGGGGGTCACAGGATCCGGGGGGTTCGGAACCGGGGGGAATCCGGGACTGCGGAGTTCGGAACCGGAGGGATTCGGAACCGGGGGGTCACAGGATCCGGGGGGTTCGGAACCGGGGGGAATCCGGGACTGGGGGTTCGGAACCGGGAGGTTACAAGAGCCGGGGGGGTTCGGAACCGGGGGGTCACAGGATCCGGGGGGTTCGGAACCGGGGGGAATCCGGGACTGCGGAGTTCGGAACCGGAGGGATTCGGAACCGGGGGGTCACAGGATCCGGGGGGTTCGGAACCGGGGGGAATCCGGGACTGGGAGTTCGGAACCGGGAGGTTACAAGAGCCGGGGGGGTTCGGAACCGGGGGGTCACAGGATCCGGGGCGTTCGGAACCGGGGGGAATCCGGGACTGGGGGTTCGGAACCGGAGGGATTCGGAACCGGGGGGTCACAGGATCCGGGGGGTTCGGAACCGGGGGGAATCCGGGACTGGGGGTTCGGAACCGGAGGGATTCGGAACCGGGGGGTCACAGGATCCGGGGCGTTCGGAACCGGGGGGAATCCGGGACTGGGGGTTCGGAACTGGGGGATTCAGAACCGGGAGGGTTCGGAACCGCGGATATCCGGAGCTGAGGGCTCGGAACCGGAGGGTCCGGGATGGGGAAGTTCCGAACCGGAGGGGATTGGGCAGTTCCGAACCGGGGGGGGTTGGGCCCGGGGGCTCCGAACCGGGGGGGATTGGGCAGTTCCGAACCGGGGGGGTTGGGCAGTTCCGAACCGGGGGGATTGGGCAGTTCCGAACCGGGGGGAACTGACCCCGGGGGCTCCGAACCGGGGGGGATTGGGCCCGGGGGGGGTCACGGGCTGGCGGAACCGGCACCGCTCCGCCCCGGCCCGGGGGGGTCACCGGTACCGGGGGGTACCGGGGGGTACCGGGGGTCCTGCGCGGGGGGCGGGGGGCGCTGGGACCGATCTGGGGGGGGTCTCTGATCCGGCACCGGCCCGGGGGGGTCCTGCCGGTACCGGGGAGGGTCCGGCCGGTACCGGGGGGGGGAGTGACACCTGCGGGACCCGGGGGTCATTTGGGGGGGGTCCGGAGGTCGGGGTCATTTTGGGGGGGGTCCGGACCTCCGAACCTCAGGGCCATTTTGGGGGGGGTCTCTTCTATCGGGGGGGGGGGGGATCCGCCGCCGGAGTTATTTCGGGGGGGGTCCCACGGTTGGGGGGCTCGGTCTCCGTGTCCCGGGGGTGTCCCTGGGGGGGGTCCCGGGGGGGGGGTCTCGAGGTGGGGGGGACTCGGTTTCCGTGTCCCGGGGGGTCTCGGGGGTGTCCCGGGGGTGTCCCGGGGGTGTCCCGGGGGTGTCCCTGGGGGTCCCGGGGGTGTCCCGGGGGTGTCCCGGGGGGGTCTCGGGGTGGGGGGGGCTCGGTTTCCGTGTCCCGGGGGGTCTCGGGGGTGTCTCGGGGGTGTCCCGGGGGTGTCCCGGGGGGGTCCCGGGGGGGTCGGGGGGGGCCCCGGCGGCTCCGCTCCTTTTCTGGGCACGGCGGGGGCCGCGTGCCCCCCCCGCGAGAGGCGAGCGCCGCGCGGCCATAAATGGCTGCGGGAGAGACGCTGTGCCCCCCCCGCGGCACCGGGGGCGGCACGGACCACCCCGAGACCCCCCCGAGGTGTCACCGACCCCCCCCGAGGTGTCACCGACCCCCCCGAGGTGTCACTGACCCCCCCCGGAGGGTCACGGACCACCCCGAGACCCCCCCGAGGTGTCACCGACCCCCCCGAGGTGTCACCGACCCCCCCGAGGTGTGACTGACCCCCCCCAGTGTCACTGACCCCCCCGAGACCCCCCCGAGGTGTCACCGACCCCCCCGAGGTGTCACCGACCCCCCCGAGACCCCCCCGAGGTGTCACTGACCCCCCCGAGGTGTCACCGACCCCCCCCCAGTGTCACTGACCCCCCCGAGACCCCCCCGAGGTGTCACCGACCCCCCCCCAGTGTCACTGACCCCCCCAGTGTCACTGACCCCCCCCGAGACCCCCCCCAGTGTCACTGACCCCCCCCCAGTGTCACTAACCCCCCCCCAGTGTCACTGATCCCCCCCAGTGTCACTGACCCCCCCAGTGTCACTGACCCCCCCCCGAGGTGTCACTGACCCCCCCGGAGCGCCCCTAAAATTCAGTTTTTTTCCCCCAGAAAAATTCGGGGTTTTTCTCCCCAAAATTTGGGTTTTCTCCCCAAAAATTCGGGGTTTTTTTTCCCAAAAATTTGGGTTTTCTCCCCAAAAATTCGGGGTTTTCCCCAGAAAATCCGGGTTTTTTTCCCCCCAAATTTGGGTTTTTTCCCCAAAATTCCTTTTTTTTCTCCCCAAAAAATTCGGGTTTTTTCCCCCAAAAATTCGGGGTTTTTTTCCCCCAAAATTTGGGTTTTCTCCCCAAAATATTCGGGTTTTTTCTCCCCAAAATTTGGGTTTTCTCCCCAAAAATTCGGGGTTTTCCCCCAAAAAATTCGGGTTTTTTCTCCCCAAAATTTGGGTTTTCTCTCCGAAATTTTGAGTTTCTCCCCAAAAATTAGGGGTTTTCCCCCAAAAAATTCGGGGTTTTTTCTCCCCAAAATTTGGGTTTTTTCCCCAAAAATCCGGGGTTTTCCCCCAAAATTTTTGGTTTTGTTCCCCAAAAATTCGTGGTTTTCCCCCAAAAATCGGGGGTTTTTTTCCCTAAAAAATCTGATTTTTCCCCCCAAAAATTGGATTTTTTCCCCCAAAAATCCTTTTCTTTTCCCAAAAAATTGGGGTTTTATTTGGGTTTTCCCAAAAATTTCGGGTTTTTTTCCCAAAATTCGGGTTTTTTCCCAAAATTCGGAATTCTTTTCCCCAAAATTCGATTTTTTTCCCAAAATTCGGGATTTTTCCCCAAAATTTCGGGTTTTTTCCCCCAAATTCGGGATTCTTTCCCCAAAATTTCGTGGTTTTTTCCCAAAATTCGGGATTTTTCCCCCAAAATTTCGGGTTTTTTTCCCAAAATTCGGGATTTTTCCCAAAATTTCGGTTTTTCCCCAAAAAATTCGGGGTTTTTTCCCCAAAATTCGGGATTTTTTTCCCAAAAATCCAGTTTTTCTCAAAAAAAACCTCGGGTTTTTTTTGGTTTTCCCCAAAATTCGGGATTTTTTTCCCAAAATCCGGGATTTTTTCCCAAAATTTCGGGTTTTTCCCCCAGCCGAGCCGGCGGCCGCGCGCGTGCAGGAGCTGCAGCTGCAGCGCTCAGACTTCGACATCCTCAAGGTCATCGGCAGGGGAGCCTTCAGCGAGGTGAGAGTTGGCATTTTGGGGAAATTTGGGGGTTTTTTGGGAATTTGGGGGTTTGGGGAATTTTTGGGAATTTTTTGGGATTTTTTTGGATTTTTTTTTTATTTTTGCGGGGTTTTTGGGGAATTTTTCTGGTGATTTTTGTGGGATTTTGAGAGATTTTTATGCGGTTTTTGGGGTTTTGGGGGGTTGGCGATTTGGGGAATTTTTGGGGATTTTTGGGGATTTTTTGGGATTTTTTGGGATTTTTTGGGATTTTTTTGGATTTTTTTGGGATTTTTTTTTTTTTTTGAGGGCGTTTTGTGGGATTTTTGTGGGGTTTTCGGGGAATTTTTCTGGTGATTTTTGTGGGATTTTGAGAGGATTTTTTTGCAGTTTTTGGGGTTTTGGGGGGTTGGCGATTTGGGGAATTTTGGGGGATTTTTGGGGATTTTTTGGGATTTTTTTGGATTTTTTTTTAATTTTTGAGGGAGTTTTGTGGGATTTTTGTGGGGTTTTCGGGGAATTTTTCTGGTGATTTTTGTGGGATTTTGAGAGATTTTTATGCGGTTTTTGGGGTTTTGGGGGGTTGGCGATTTGGGGAATTTTTGGGGATTTTTGGGGATTTTTTGGGATTTTTTGGGATTTTTTGGGATTTTTTGGGATTTTTTTGGGATTTTTTTTTAATTTTTGAGTGGGCTTTGTGGGATTTTTGTGGGGTTTTTGGGGAATTTTTCTGGTGATTTTTGTGGGATTTTGAGAGATTTTTGTGCGGTTTTTGGGGTTTTGGGGGCTTGGCGATTTGGGGAATTTTTGGGGATTTTTTGGGATTTTTTGGGATTTTTTGGGATTTTTTGGGATTTTTTGGGATTTTTTTGGATTTTTTTTTAATTTTTGAGGGAGTTTTGTGGGATTTTTGTGGGGTTTTCGGGGAATTTTTCTGGTGATTTTTGTGGGATTTTGAGAGATTTTTATGCGGTTTTTGGGGGTTTGGCGATTTGGGGAATTTT
The DNA here is from genome assembly GCA_036630365.1 of Acanthiza pusilla. Lineage (NCBI taxonomy): Eukaryota > Metazoa > Chordata > Aves > Passeriformes > Acanthizidae > Acanthiza > Acanthiza pusilla. The sequence continues at coordinate 17,765 of JAXCHO010000675.1, forward strand.
TGGGAATTTTTGGGGATTTTTTTGGATTTTTTTTTTATTTTTGAGGGGGGTTTGGGGCGGGTTTTGTGGGATTTTTGTGGGGTTTTCGGGGAATTTTTCTGGTGATTTTTGTGGGATTTTGAGAGATTTTTATGCGGTTTTTGGGGTTTTGGGGGGTTGGCGATTTGGGGAATTTTTGGGGGTTTTTGGGGATTTTTTGGGATTTTTTGGGATTTTTTGGGATTTTTTGGGATTTTTTTTGGATTTTTTTTTAATTTTTGAGGGAGTTTTGTGGGATTTTTGTGGGGTTTTCGGGGAATTTTTCTGGTGATTTTTGTGGGATTTTGAGAGATTTTTGTGCGGTTTTTGGGGTTTTGGGGGCTTGGCGATTTGGGGAATTTTTGGGGATTTTTTGGGGATTTTTTGGGATTTTTTTTTAAATTTTTGCGGGGGTTTTGGGGGAGGTTTGTGGGATTTTTAAAGATTTTTTTGGGGGATTTTTGGGGGTTGTGAGGGATTTTAGTGGGGGCTTTTGGGGGGTTTTGGGATTTTTGGGGGGTTTGGGAGTTTTTGGGATTTTTTGGCGATTTTTTGTATTTTGTGTGGATTTTTGGGGTTTTTTTTGGGGATTTTTTTGGGATTTTTGTTGGAATTTTGGTGGGATTTCTTTTTTTTATTTTGTAGGGTATTTTGTGGGGCTTTTTATGAGTTTTTTGGGGTTTTGGGGGGGTTGGGGATTTGGGGGTTTTGTGGGGTTTTGTGGGGATTTTTGCGGGATTTTTATGGAATTTTGTGAGATTTTGTGGGGGGACTTTGGTGGGATTTTTGCGGAGATTTTTGGGGTTTTGGGGAGATTTTTGAGGAGGAATTTTAGAAGATTTTTGTGGGATTTTTGGGAGGTTTTGTGTACGATTTTGTGCGGTTTTGGTGGAGATTTTTGTGGGGATTTTTGTAGCGATTTTTGTGGTTTTTTTGTATTTTTTGGGATTTTTGCGGGATTTTTGCAGGACTTTGCGCGATTTTTGGGGGGATTTCTGCGAGATTTTTGCGGGATTTTTGCAAGATTTTTGAAGAATTTTGCGTGATTTTTGGGGATTTTTTTTTTATTTTTATTGGATTTTTGTGGTCATTTTTGTGAGGATTTTTATGGAGATTTTTGTGTGGATTTTGTGAGAACATTTGTGGGAATTTTGTGGAATTTTTATGGTGATTTTTGTGGAATTTTTGTGTATTTTTGTGGGATTTTTGCGGGATTTTTGTGGTGATTTTTGTGGGATATTTCGGGGGGTTTTGGTGGATTTTGGGGTGGAATTTTGTGGGATTTTTTTTATTTTTTGTGGGATTTTTTTTTTATTTTTCTGAGATTTTTGCGGAATTTTGTGGTGATTTTTGTGGGGTTTTTTTGGGATTTGGGGGGATTTTGGGGTGGAATTTTGTGGGATTTTTGCGGGATTTTGTGGTGATTTTTCCGGGATATTTTTGGGGATTTTGGTGGATTTTGGGGTGGAATTTTGTGGTGATTTTTGTGTTTTTTTTTTTTTTATTTTTGTGGGATTTTTGCGGGATTTTGTGGTGATTTTTTGGGGGGATTTTTGCGGGATTTTTGTGGTGATTTTTGCGGGATATTTTTGGGGATTTTTGGGTGGAATTTTGTGGTGATTTTTGCAGGATATTTTTGGGGATTTTGGGGTGGAATTTTGTGGGATTTTTGTGGAAATTTTGTGTATTTTTACGGGGGTTTTTGCGGGATTTTTGTGGTGATTTTTGCGGGATATTTTTGGGGATTTTGGGGTGGAATTTTGTGGGATTTTTGCGGTGATTTTTGCGGGATATTTTTGGGGATTTTGGTGGATTTTGGGGTGGAATTTTGCGGGATTTTTTTTTTTTTTTGTGGGATTTTTTTTTATTTTTCTGAGATTTTTGCGGAATTTTGTGGTGATTTTTGTGGGATATTTTTGGGATTTGGGGGGATTTTTGAGTGGAATTTTGTGGGATTTTTGCGGAATTTTGTGGTGATTTTTGCGGGATATTTTTCGGGATTTTGGGGTGGAATTTTGTGGGATTTTTGTGGAAATTTTGTGTATTTTTATGGGGTTTTTGCGGGATTTTTGTGGTATTTTTGCGGGATATTTTTTGGGATTTTGGTGGATTTTGGGGTGGAATTTTGCGCGATTTTTTTTTATTTTTTGTGGGATTTTTTTTTTATTTTTCTGAGATTTTTGCGGAATTTTGTGGTGATTTTTGTGGGGTTTTTTTGGGATTTGGGGGGATTTTTGGGTGGAATTTTGTGGGATTTTTGCGGAATCTTGTGGTGATTTTTGCGGGATATTTTTCGGGATTTTGGGGTGGAATTTTGTGGGATTTTTGTGGAAATTTTGTGTATTTTTACGGGGGTTTTTGCGGGATTTTTGTGGTGATTTTTGCGGGATATTTTTCGGGATTTTGGGGTGGAATTTTGCGGGATTTTTGCGGTGATTTTTCCGGGATATTTTTTGGGATTTTGGTGGATTTTGGGGTGGAATTTTTTTTATTTTTGGTGGGATTTTTGCGGGATTTTTCCGAGATTTTTGCGGATTTTTTTTTTTTTATTTCTGTGGGACTTTGGTGGGATTTTGGGGACCCTCGGGGACACCCTGGGGACATTTTGGGGACCCTGGGGCCAGCCGTGTCCCCCCGCAGGTGGCCGTGGTGAGGCTGAAGGAGACAGGACAGATCTACGCCATGAAAATCATGAACAAGTGGGACATGCTCCGCAGGGGAGAGGTCAGGGGACACTTGGGGACATTGGGGACATTGGGGACAATGGGGACAATTGGGGACAATTTGGGGACAGTCTGGGGACAATTTGGGGACAATTTGGGGAAATTTTGGGGACAGTTTGGGGACATTTTGGGGACACTTGGGGACACTTGGGGACATTGGGGACATTGGGGACAATTGGGGACATTGGGGACAATTTGGGGATATTTTGGGGAAATTTTGGGGACAATTTGGGGACATCTTGGGGACACTTTGGGGAAATTTTGGGGACAATTTGGGGACAATTTGGGGACATTTTGGGGACATTTTGGGGACAATTTGGGGAAATTTTGGGGACAGTTTGGGGACAATTTGGGGACATTTTGGGGACATTTTGGGGACACTTTGGGGATACTTCAGGGAAAAATTTGGGATTTTTGGGGACATTTTTGGGGACATTTTGGGGACATTTTGGGGACAATTTGGGGACAATTTGGGGACATTTTTGGGAAATTTTGGGGACAGTCTGGGGACAGTTTGGGGACAATTTGGGGAAATTTTGGGGAAATTTTGGGGACACTTTGGGGACACTTTGGGGACAATTTGGGGACAATTTGGGGACAATTTGGGGACATTTTGGGGACATTTTGGGGACAATTTGGGGAAATTTTGGGGACAGTTTGGGGACATTTGGGGACATCTTGGGGACACTTTGGGGAAATTTTGGGGACAGTCTGGGGACAGTTTGGGGACACTTTGGGGAAATTTTGGGGACAATTTGGGGACAATTTGGGGACAATTTGAGGAAATTTTGGGGACAATTTGGGGACACTTTGGGGATACTTCAGGGAAAAATTTGGGATTTTTGGGGACATTTTTGGGGACAGTTTGGGGACATTTTGGGGAAATTTTGGGGAAATTTTGGGGACAATTTTGGGAAATTTTGGGGACAGTTTGGGGACATTTTGGGGACAGTTTGGGGATACTTCAGGGAAAAATTTGGGATATTTTGGGGACATTTTTGGGGACAGTTTGGGGACAATTTGGGAAAAATTTTGGGGACAGTTTGGGAACAATTTGGGGACAGTTTGGGGACATTTTGAGGACATTTTGGGGACATCTTGGGGACACTTTGGGGATACTTCAGGGAAAATTTGGAACATTTTGGGGACAATTGGGGACACTTTGGGGACATCTGGGGACATTTTCAGGACACTTTGGGGACACTTAAGGGAAAGTTTGGGACACCCTGGGGACAACTTGGGGACATTTGGGGACAATGGGGACACTTGGGGACAATTTGGGGACATGGGCACACTTCAGGGAAAATTTGGAACATTTTTGGGGACAATTGGGGACATCTTGGGGACAATTTGGGGACACTTTGGGGACAATTTGGGGACACTTTGGGGACATATTAGGGACACCTGAGGACAACTGGGGGAAAATTGAGGAAAACTTGGGGACAGTTGGGGACACTTGGGGACACTTGGGGACATTTGGGGACATTTGGGGACATCTTGGGGACACTTCAGGGAAAATTTTGGAATATTTTGGGGACATTTGGGGACATTTGGGGACATTCTGGGGACATTCTCAGGACACTTTGGGGACACTTAAGGGAAAGTTTGGGACACCCTGGGGACAACTTGGGGACATTTGGGGACAATGGGGACACTTGGGGACAATTTGGGGACACGGGCACACTTCAGGGAAAATTCGGAACATTTTTGGGGACAATTGGGGACATTTTGGGGACAATTTGGGGACACTTTGGGGACATTAGGGGACATTTTGGGGACATATTAGGGACACCTGTGGACAACTGGGGGAAAATTGAGGAAAACTTGGGGACAGTTGGGGACACTTGGGGACATTTGGGGACATCTTGGGGACATTTGGGGACACTTCAGGGAAAATTTGGAACATTTTGGGGACACTTTGGGGACATCTTGGGGACATTAGGGGACAGTTGGGGACACATTGGGGACACCTTGGGAAGACCTGGGGACAATTGGGGGAAAATTGAGGAAAACTTGGGGACAACTGGGGACACTTGGGGACAATTTGGGGACATCTTGGGGACATCTTGGGGACACTTCAGGGAAAATTTGGAACATTTTGGGGACAGTTGGGGACACTTTGGGGACATCTGGGGACATTTTGGGGACATATTAGGGACACCTGTGGACAACTGGGGGAAAATTGAGGAAAACTTGGGGACACTTTGGGGACAAGTTGGGGACATTGGGGACATTTGGGGACATGGGCACACTTCAGGGAAAATTTGGAACATTTTGGGGACAATTGGGGACATCTTGGGGACAATTTGGGGACACTTGGGGACACATTGGGAACATCTTGGGAAGACCTGGGGACAATTGGGGGAAAATTGAGGAAAACTTGGGGACAACTGGGGACACTTGGGGACAATTTGGGGACATCTTGGGGACACTTCAGGGAAAATTTGGAACATTTTGGGGACAATTGGGGACAATTTGGGGACACTTTGGGGACATTTTCAGGACATTTTGGGGACACTTAAGGGAAAGTTTGGGACACCCTGGGGACAACTTGGGGACATTTGGGGACAATGGGGACACTTGGGGACAATTTGGGGACATGGGCACACTTCAGGGAAAATTCGGAACATTTTTGGGGACAATTGGGGACACTTTGGGGACAATTTGGGGACACTTTGGGGACACTTGGGGACACTTTGGGGACATTAGGGGACATTTTGGGGACATATTAGGGACACCTGTGGACAACTGGGGGAAAATTGAGGAAAACTTGGGGACAGTTGGGGACACTTGGGGACATTTGGGGACATCTTGGGGACATTTGGGGACACTTCAAGGAAAAGTTGGAATATTTTGGGGACAGTTGGGGACACTTTGGGGACATCTGGGGACATTTTGGGGATACCTGTGGACAACTGGGGGAAATTTGGAGATAACTTGGGGACACTTGGGGGACAAGTTGGGGACATTGGGGACATTTGGGGACATCTTGGGGACACTTCAGGGAAAATTTGGAACATTTTGGGGACAATTGGGGACACTTTGGGGACATTTTCAGGACATTTTGGGGACACTTAAGGGAAAGTTTGGGACACCCTGGGGACAACTTGGGGACATTTGGGGACAATGGGGACACTTGGGGACAATTTGGGGACATGGGCACACTTCAGGGAAAATTCGGAACATTTTTGGGGACAATTGGGGACATTTTGGGGACAATTTGGGGACACTTTGGGGACATCTGGGGACATTTTGGGGACATATTAGGGACACCTGTGGACAACTGGGGGAAAATTGAGGAAAACTTGGGGACAGTTGGGGACATCTTGGGGACATCTTGGGGACACTTCAGGGAAAATTTGGAACATTTTGGGGACACTTTGGGGACATCTTGGGGACATTGGGGACACTTGGGGACACATTGGGAACATCTTGGGAAGACCTGGGGACAATTGGGGGAAAATTGAGGAAAACTTGGGGACACTTGGGGACACTTGGGGACAATTTGGGGACATCTTGGGGACACTTCAGGGAAAATTTGGAACATTTTTGGGGACAATTGGGGACACTTTGGGGACACTTTGGGGACATTTTCAGGACACTTTGGGGACACTTAAGGGAAAGTTTGGGACACCCTGGGGACAACTTGGGGACAATTTGGGGACATGGGCACACTTCAGGGAAAATTCGGAACATTTTTGGGGACAATTGGGGACATTTTGGGGACAATTTGGGGACACTTTGGGGACATTTTCAGGACACTTTGGGGACACTTAAGGGAAAGTTTGGGACACCCTGGGGACAACTTGGGGACATTTGGGGACAATGGGGACACTTGGGGACAATTTGGGGACATGGGCACACTTCAGGGAAAATTCGGAACATTTTTGGGGACAATTGGGGACACTTTGGGGACATCTTGGGGACACTTTGGGGACATCTGGGGACATTTTGGGGACATATTAGGGACACCTGTGGACAACTGGGGGAAAATTGAGGAAAACTTAGGGACAGTTGGGGACACTTGGGGACATCTTGGGGACATTTGGGGACACTTGGGGACATTTGGGGACACTTCAGGGAAAATTTGGAATATGTTGGGGACAGTTGGGGACACTTTGGGGACAGTTGGGGACATTTGGGGACATATTAGGGACACCTGTGGACAACTGGGGGAAATTTGGAGAAAACTTGGGGACACTTCGGGGACAAGTTGGGGACATTGGGGACATTTGGGGACATGGGCACACTTCAGGGAAAATTTGGAACATTTTGGGGACAATTGGGGACATCTTGGGGACAGTTGGGGACACTTGGGGACACATTGGGAACATCTTGGGAAGACCTGGGGACAATTGGGGGAAAATTGAGGAAAACTTGGGGACAACTGGGGACACTTGGGGACAATTTGGGGACATCTTGGGGACACTTCAGGGAAAATTTGGAACATTTTGGGGACAACTGGGGACACTTTGGGGACAATTGGGGACATATTGAAGACACCTGTGGACAACTGGGGGAAATTTGGGGAAAACTTGGGGACACTTTGGGGACAGTTGGGGACACATTGGGAAGACCTGGGGACAATTGGGGGAAAATTGAGGAAAACTTGGGGACACTTGGGGACAGTTTTGGGCACTTGGGGACACTTCAGGGACACTTGGGAATACTTTAGGCACACCTGGGGACACTTCGGGGACACCTGGGTGACCCCGGGGATGTCCCCATGTCACTGTCCCCAGGTGTCGGGGGGTGGGTAAGTGACACCAGGGATGTCCCCACGCTGTCCCCATGTCCCCGCGGTGTCGGGGGGTGGGTGACACGGTGTCCCCATGTCCCCAGGCTGTCCCCACGGTGTCCCCACGGTGTCCCCAGGTGTCGGGGTGGGTGGGTGGGTGACACCAGGGATGTCCCCATGTCCCCACAGTGTCCCCATGTCGCTGTCCCCAGGTGTCCAGGGGGTGACACCGTGTCCCCATGTCCCCGTGTCGTGGTCCACAGGTGCTGGGGGCTGGGTGACACCAGGGTGACACTGTGTCCCCATGTCCCCACGGTGTCACAGGTGTCGGGGGCTGGGTGACACCGGGGATGTCCCCACGCTGTCCCCACGCTGTCACAGGTGTCGGGGGGTGGGTGACCCGAGGGATGTCCCCGTGTCCCCGTGCTGTCCCCACGCTGTCCCCGTGGTGTCACAGGTCTCGGGGGGTGGGTGGCACGGTGTCCCCATGTCCCCACGCTGTCCCCAGGTGTCGGGGGGTGGATGGCACGGTGTCCCCAGGGATGTCCCCACGCTGTCCCCGCGGTGTCGCAGGTCTCGGGGGGTGGATGGCAACGGTGTCCCCATGTCCCCACGCTGTCCCCACGCTGTCCCCGCGGTGTCGCAGGTGTCGGGGCTGGGTGACCCGAGGGATGTCCCCGTGTCCCCACGCTGTCCCCACGCTGTCCCCATGTCCCCACGCTGTCCCCACGCTGTCCCCGCGGTGTCGCAGGTGTCGGGGGGTGGATGGCACAGTGTCCCCGTGTCCCCACGCTGTCCCCACGCTGTCCCCGCGGTCTCGCAGGTGTCGGGGGCTGGGTGACCCGAGGGATGTCCCCGTGTCCCCACGCTGTCCCCACGCTGTCCCCGCGGTGTCGCAGGTGTCGGGGGGTGGATGGCACGGTGTCCCCGTGTCCCCACGCTGTCCCCACGCTGTCCCCGCGGTGTCGCAGGTGTCGGGGGGCGGATGGCACGGTGTCCCCATGTCCCCACACTGTCCCCACGCTGTCCCCGCGGTGTCGCAGGTGTCGGGGGCTGGGTGACCCGAGGGATGTCCCCACGCTGTCCCCACGCTGTCCCCGCGGTGTCGCAGGTCTCGGGGGGTGGATGGCACGGTGTCCCCGTGTCCCCACGCTGTCCCCACGCTGTCCCCGCGGTGTCGCAGGTGTCGGGGGGTGGATGGCATGGTGTCCCCGTGTCCCCACGCTGTCCCCACGCTGTCCCCGCGGTGTCCCCGCGGTGTCGCAGGTGTCGTGTTTCCGGGAGGAGCGGGACGTGCTGGCGCGCGGCGATCGCCGCTGGATCACGCGGCTGCACTTCGCCTTCCAGGACCCGCAGTGCCTGGTGAGCGACACGTGCCACCTCCCTGTCACCTCCCCCGTGTCACCTCCCCCCGTGGAGACAGTGCTGTCATCTCCCCCGTGTCATCTCCCCCGTGTCACCTCCCCGGGTCACCTCCCTGCATGGGGACACTGCTGCCACCTGCCCGTGTCACCTCCCAACGTGGGGACACTGCAGGGACAGCGCTGTCACCTCCCCCCGAGTCACCTCCCATGTCACGTCCCCCCGTGTCACCTCCCCCCGTGGGGACAGCGCTGTCCCCTCCCTGGTATCACCTCCCCCCGTGGGGACAACGTTGTCACCTCCCCACTCCCTGTCACAGCCCCCAGGTGTCTCCAGGTGTCCCCATGCCATGCCCATGTCCCCGTGCCACCCCCGTGTCCCCAGTCTGTCCCCCGTCCCCATGGTATCCCTGTCCCTGTGCCACCCCCATGTCCCCAGTCTGTCCCTGTCCCCATGCCATGCCCATCTCCCCACACTGTCCCTTTCCCCATGCCACCCCCGTGTCCCCAATCTGTCCCCATGCCACCCCCATGTCCCCAGTGTGTCACTGTCCCCAGTCCGTCCCGTGTCCCCAACCTGTCCGTGTCCCCAATCTGTTCATGTCCCCGTGCCACCCCCATGTCCCCAATCTGTCCCCGTGTCCCCAATCTGTCCCCATATCCCCACGGTGTCTGTGTCCCCATGCCACCCCCATGTCCCCAATGTGTCCCCGTATCCCCACCATGCCCATGTCCCTGTGCCACCCCTGTGTCCCCAATCTGTCCCCATATGCCCACAGTGTCCCTGTCCCCATGCCACGCCCATCTCCCCACGCTGTCCCCATCCCCACACTGTCCCTTTCCCCGTGCCACCCCTGTGTCCCCAATCTGTCCCCATGTCCCCACGGTGTCCCTGTCCCCACGCCATGCCCATCTCCCCACGCTGTCCCCGTCCCCACACTGTCCCTTTCCCCATGCCACCCCCGTGTCCCCAGTCTGTCCCCGTGTCCCCAGTCTGTCCCCATGTCCCCACGGTGTCTGTGTCCCCATGCCACCCCCGTGTCCCCAGTCTGTCCCCATGTCCCCACCGTGTCCCCCGGCAGTACCTGGTGATGGAGTACTACATCGGGGGGGACCTGCTGACGCTGCTGAGCAAGTTTGGGGACACTCTGCCGCTGGCCATGGCTCGCTTCTACCTGGCCGAGCTCGTCATGGCCATCGACTCCGTGCACCGCCTGGGCTACGTGCACCGGTGGGGACACTGGGGACATCGAGGACACTGGGGACACTGGGGACATTGGGGGATATGGGGGGATATGGGGACATCGGGGACATTGGGATATGGGGACACTGGGGACACTGGGGACATTGGGGACACTGGGGACATTGGGGGATATGGGGGGATATGGGGACATCGGGGACATTGGGATATGGGGACACTGGGGACACTGGGGACATTGGGGACATTGGGGACATCGGAGACACTGGGGACACTGGGGACATTGGGGGATATGGGGGGATATGGGGACATTGGGATATGGGGACACTGGGGACATTGGGGGACACAGGGGGGGACATGGCCATCGACTCCGTGCACCGCCTGGGCTACGTGCACCGGTGGGGACACTGGGGACATCGGGGACATGGGGGACATGGGGGGCATCGGGGACATTGGGGACACTGGGGACATTGGGGGCATTGGGGACATTGGGGACATTTGGGACACTGGGGACATTGGGGGCATTGGGGACATTGGGGACATTTGGGACACTGGGGACATTGGGGACATTGGGGACATGGGGGACACTGGGGACACTGGGGGCATTGGGGACATTGTGGGCATTGGGGACATTGGGGACATCGGGGACATTGGGGACACTGGGGACATTGGGGGATATGGGGGGATATGGGGACATTGGGGACATTGGGATATGGGGACACTGGGGACACTGGGGACATTGGGGACATTGGGGACATCGGAGACACTGGGGACACTGGGGACATTGGGGGATATGGGGGGATATGGGGACATTGGGATATGGGGACACTGGGGACATGGCCATCGACTCCGTGCACCGCCTGGGCTACGTGCACAGGTGGGGACATTGGGGACACTGGGGACATTGGGGACATTGGGGACATCGGGGACATTGGGGACACTGGGGACATTGGGGACACTGGGGACATTGGGGACATTGGGGACATCGGGGACATTGGGGACACTGGGGACATTGGGGACACTGGGGACACTGGGGACATTGGGGACACTGGGGACACTGGGGACACTGGGGACATTGGGGACATTGTGGGCATTGGGGACATTGGGGACATTGGGGACATTGGGATATGGGGACACTGGGGACATTGGGGACATCGGGGACACTGGGGACATTGGGGACATTGGGGACATCGGGGTCATGGGGGACACTGGGGACATTGGGGACATTGTGGGCATTGGGGACATTTGGGACACTGGGGACACTGGGGACATTGGGGGACACAGGGGGGACATGGCCATTGACTCCGTGCACTGCCTGGGCTACGTGCACAGGTTGGGGACATTGGGGACATCGGGGGCATTGGGGGCATTGGGGACATTGGGGACATTTGGGACACTGGGAACATTGGGGACATTGGGGACATCGGGGACACTGGGGACATTGGGGACATTGGGGGATATGGGGGGATATGGGGACATTGGGATATGGGGACACTGGGGACACTGGGGACATTGGGGGACATTGGGGACACTGGGGACATTGGGGACATTGGGGGATATGGGGGGATATGGGGACACTGGGGACACTGGGGACACTGGGGACATTGGGGACATTGGGGACATTGGGGGCATTGGGCATGGGGACATGGGGTCTTGTCCATTGACTCCGTGCACTGCCTCAGCTACGTGCACCAGTGGGGACATCGGGGACATTGGGGGACATTGGGGACATTGGGGACATCGGGGACATGGGGATATGGGGACATGGGGGGACATGGGGACATGGGCATGGGGACATGGGAGGGCCATTGAAGGCCATGGAGGGCGCGGGGACACCCAGGACAGCAGGAGGGACACTGTGGGGCACTGGGGGGCTCCGGGGGGCTCTGGGGACCGTGACGGGGGAGGTGACAGATGCCACCCCCCCCCAGGGACATCAAACCCGACAACATCCTGCTGGACCGCTGGGGACACATCCGCCTTGGGGACTTCGGGTCCTGCCTGCGCCTGGGGCCCGATGGCACCGTGAGTGACACGGGGGACACGGGGGGACATGAGGGGGGACACACAAGGACATGGGGGGGGACACTGGGGGGACATGGGGGGAGATGGGGGGACACACAGGGGGACACTGAGCTCAACTCTTCGAGCACCTGGAGAATGTCCCCAGCCCCATCCCCAATGTCCCCAATGTCCCCAATGTCCCAAATGTCCCCAATCCCCCAATGTCCCCAATGTCCCCAGGTGCGCTCCTCGGTGGCCGTGGGCACCCTGGATTACCTGTCCCCATTGTCCCCAACATCCCCAATATCCCAAATGCCCTCAATATCCCAAATCCCTCCAATGTCCCCAATGTCCCCAATGTCCCCAATGTCCCCAATGTCCCCAATGTCCCAAATCCCCTCAATGTCCCCAATGTCCCCAATGTCCCCAGGTGCGCTCCTCGGTGGCCGTGGGCACCCCGGACTACCTGTCCCCATTGTCCCCAACATCCCCAATATCCCAAATGCCCTCAATATCCCAAATCCCTCCAATGTCCCCAATGTCCCCAATGTCCCCAATGTCCCCAACACTGTCCCCAGGTGCGCTCCTCGGTGGCCGTGGGCACCCCGGACTACTTGTCCCCATTGTCCCCAACATCCCCAATATCCCAAATCCCCTCAATGTCCCCAACACCCTCAATGTCCCCAACACCCCCAATGTCCCCAATGTCCCCAACACTGTCCCCAGGTGCGCTCCTCGGTGGCCATGGGCACCCCGGACTACTTGTCCCCATTGTCCCCAACATCCCCAATATCCCAAATGCCCTCAATATCCCAAATCCCTCCAATGTCCCCAATGTCCCCAATGTCCCCAATGTCCCCAACACTGTCCCCAGGTGCTCTCCTCGGTGGCCGTGGGCACCCCGGACTACCTGTCCCCCGAGATGCTGCTGGCCGTGGAGGACCCCTGATTACCTGTCCCCATCCCAATGTCCCCAATGTCCCCAATGTCCCCAACATCCCCAATGTCCCAAATCCCCTCAATGTCCCCAATGTCCCCAATGTCCCCAGGTGCGCTCCTCGGTGGCCGTGGGCACCCCGGACTACCTGTCCCCATTGTCCCCAACATCCCCAATATCCCAAATGCCCTCAATATCCCAAATCCCTCCAATGTCCCCAAATCCCCTCAATGTCCCCAATGTCCCAAATGTCCCAAATGTCCCCAATCCCCCAATGTCCCCAATGTCCCCAGGTGCGCTCCTCGGTGGCCGTGGGGACCCCTGACTACTTGTCCCCATTGTCCCCAACATCCCAAATATCCCAAATGCCCTCAATATCCCAAATCCCTCCAATGTCCCCAATGTCCCCCATGTCCCCAATGTCCCCAATGTCCCCAACACTGTCCCCAGGTGCTCTCCTCGGTGGCCGTGGGCACCCCCGACTACCTGTCCCCATTGTCCCCAACATCCACAATATCCCAAATCCCTCCAATGTCCCCAATGTCCCCAATGCCCCCAATGCCCCCAGTGTCCCCGATGTCCCAAATGCCCTCAATGTCCCCAATGTCCCCAACATCCCCAATGTCCCCACTGTCCCCAGGTGTGCTCGTCGGTGGCCGTGGGCACCCCAGACTACCTGTCCCCATCCCAATATCCCCAATGTCCCCAATCCCCCGAATATCCCAAATCCCTCCAATGTCCCCAACACCCCCAATGTCCCCAATGTCCCCAATGTCCCCAATGTCCCCAGGTGCGCTCCTCGGTGGCCGTGGGCACCCCGGACTACCTGTCCCCCGAGATGCTGCTGGCCGTGGAGGACCCCTCGCGCTCCTACGGCCCCGAGTGCGACTGGTGGGCGCTGGGGGTCTTGGCCTACGAGATGTTCTTCGGGCGCCCCCCGTTCTTCGCCGACACCGTGCTCGAGACCTACGCCAAGATCCTGCACTTCCAGGTGGGGACTGGGGGCACTGGGGGGCACTGGGAGGGACTGGGAGGGACTGGGGGACAGTAAAATGGCACGGGGGGGGGACTGGGAGGGGATTGGGGGGGACTGGGAGGGGATGGGGGGGGACTGGGAGGGGATGGGGGGGGACTGGGGGACAGTAAAATGGCACGGGGAGGGACTGGGAGGGACTGGGAGGGGATTGGGGGGGACTGGGAGGTACTGGGAGGGGATTGGGGGGGACTGGGGGACAGTAAAATGGCACGGGGGGGGGACTGGGAGGGGATTGGGGGGGACTGGGGGGGACTGGGAGGGACTGGGAGGGGATTGGGGGGACTGGGGGACAGTAAAATGGCACGGGGAGGGACTGGGAGGGACTGGGAGGGGATTGGGGGGGACTGGGGGACAGTAAAATGGCACGGGGAGGGACTGGGAGGGGATTGGGGGGGGACTGGGGGGGACTGGGGGACAGTAAAATGGCACGGGGGGGGACTGGGAGGGACTGGGAGGGGATTGGGGGGGACTGGGGGACAGTAAAATGGCACGGGGAGGGACTGGGAGGGGATTGGGGGGGGACTGGGGGGGACTGGGGGACAGTAAAATGGCACGGGGGGGGACTGGGAGGGACTGGGAGGGGATTGGGGGGGACTGGGGGACAGTAAAATGGCACGGGGAGGGCACTGGGCCGTACTGGGAGGCACTGGGAGGGCACTGAGCTGTACTGGGCCATACTGGGCCGTACTGGGAGGCACTGGGACGATACTGGGAGGCACTGGGGGGGCACTGGGAGGCACTGGGACGATACTGGGAGGCACTGGGGGGGCACTGGGAGGCACTGGGACGATACTGGGAGGCACTGGGAGGCACTGGGATGTGCCCGACCCCCCCAATCTCCCCCCCAGGACCACCTGCACCTGCCCGAGGACGATGACGATGCTGCCGAAGCCGAGGAAGGCTCCGCGCCTGGGCTCGACCCCGCGGCGTCGGGAGCGCGCCCGGCCCCGGCCCGGCGGGGGGCGGTGCCGGCGGCGGCGCGCGCGCTCGTGCGGGGCCTGCTGTGCGCGCCGGGCGCGCGCCTGGGCCGCGGGGGCGCGCGCGACTTCCGCGCGCTGCCGCTGTTCGCGGGGCTGCGCTGGGGGGCGCTCCGCCGCGCGCATGCGCCCTTCGCCCCCAGCGCCGCCGGCGCCGCCGACACCTCCAACTTCGACGTGCTGGACGATTGCCTGAGCCAGCCGGTGAGAAAACCCGGGAAAAATCCGGGAAAAATCGGGGAAAAAACCGGGATAGAGCCGGGATAACCCGGGGATAAACTGGGGAAAAACCCGGGAGAAAATGGGGCAGAATGGGGGAGAATGGGGGGACACTGCCGACACCTCCAACTTGGACGTGCTGGATGATTGCCTCAGCCAGCCGGTGAGAAAAACCGGGAAAAAACCGGGAAAAATCGGGGATACAACCGGGATAAACCGGGGATAAACTGGGGAAAAACCCGGGAGAAACCGGGGAAAAACCCGGGAGAAAATGGGGCAGAATGGGGGAGAATGGGGGAGAATGGGGGGACACTGCCGACACCTCCAACTTGGACGTGCTGGACGATTGCCTCAGCCAGCCGGTGAGAAAAACCGGGAAAAAACCGGGAAAAATCGGGGAAAAATCGGGGAGAGAACCGGGATAAACCCGGGATAAACTGGGGAAAAACCCGGGAGAAAATGGGGCAGAATGGGGGAGAATGGGGGGACACTGCCAACACCTCCAACTTGGACGTGCTGGACGATTGCCTCAGCCAGCCGGTGAGAAAAACCGGGAAAAATCCGGGAAAAATCGGGGAAAAATCGGGGAGAGAACCGGGATAAACTGGGGAAAAACCCGGGAGAAAATGGGGCAGAATGGGGGAGAATGGGGGAGAATGGGGGGACACTGCCGACACCTCCAACTTGGACGTGCTGGACGATTGCCTCAGCCAGCCGGTGAGAAAAACCGGGAAAAACCCGGGGAAAAATCGGGGAAAAATCGGGGAGAGAACCGGGATAAACTGGGGAAAAACCCGGGAGAAAATGGGGCAGAATGGGGGAGAATGGGGGAGAATGGGGGGACACTGCCGACACCTCCAACTTCGACGTGCTGGACGATTGCCTCAGCCAGCCGGTGAGAAAAACCGGGAAAAAACCGGGAAAAATCGGGGAAAAATCGGGGATAGAACCGGGATAAACCCGGGATAAACTGGGGAAAAACCCGGGAGAAAATGGGGCAGAATGGGGGAGAATGGGGGGACACTGCCGACACCTCCAACTTGGACGTGCTGGATGATTGCCTGAGCCAGCCGGTGAGAAAAACCGGGAAAAAACCGGGAAAAATCGGGGAAAAATCGGGGATAGAACCAGGATAAACCCGGGATAAACTGGGGAAAAACCCGGGAGAAAATGGGGCAGAATGGGGGAGAATGGGGGGACACTGCCGACACCTCCAACTTGGATGTGCTGGACGATTGCCTCAGCCAGCCGGTGAGAAAAACCGGGAAAAAACCGGGAAAAAAACCGGGAAAAATCGGGGATAGAACCGGGATAAACTGGGGAAAAATCCAGGAGAAACCGGGGAAAAACCCGGGAGAAAATGGGGGAGAATGGGGGGACACCGCCGACACCTCCAACTTCGATGTGCTGGACGATCGCCTCAGCCAGCCGGTGAGAAAGTGGGGAAAAACCGGGAAAAAAACGGGAAAAAAACGGGAAAAAATCAGGGAGAGAACCGGGATAAACTGGGGAAAAACCCAGGAGAAACTGGGGAAAAACCCGGGAGAAAATGGGGCAGAATGGGGGAGAATGGGGGGACACTGCCGACACCTCCAACTTCGACGTGCTGGACGATTGCCTGAGCCAGCCGGTGAGAAAAACCGGGAAAAAACCGGGAAAAATCGGGGAAAAATCGGGGATAGAACCGGGATAAACTGGGGAAAATCCCGGGAGAAACCGGGGAAAAAACGGGGATAAACCAGGGATAAAATGGGGGAAAATGGGGGGACACTGCCGACACCTCCAACTTGGACGTGCTGGACGATTGCCTCAGCCAGCAGGTGAGAAAAACCGGGAAAAAACCGGGAAAAACCTGGGATTAAACCGGGATAAAGCCGGGAATAAACAGGGAAATACCCGGGATAAACCAGGGAAAAAACAGGGGAAAACCCGGGATAAACCAGAGAGAGACCCAGGAAAAACCTGGGATAGAGCCGAGAATAAAACGGGATAAAACCAGGATAAAACCGGGATAAAACCGAGAAAAAACCGGGAAAACCCGGGATAAAAGGGGGAAAAGTGGTAGGGGGAGACCCCGGGATAAAGGCGGGGTAGCCCCCTCCCCAGTTTAACGTGTCCCCCCCGCAGGAGCTGCTGGGGGAGCCCGGGGAGCCCCCCGAGCTGGCGCTGCACCTGCCCTTCGTGGGCTACTCCTACGCCCGGGGGGACCCCGAGTGAGTCTGGGGGCGGCGGGGGCTGGGGGGTGCTGGGGACAATGGGGACAGTGGGGACCGTGGGGACAGTGGGGAAATGGGGACAGTGGGGACATGGGGACAGTGGGGACAGTGGGGACAGTGGGGAAATGGGGACAGTGGGGACAGTGGGGACAGTAGGGACAATGGGGACAGTGGGGACAGTGGGGACAATGGGGACAGTGGGGACCATGGGGAAATGGGGACAATGGGGACAATGGGGACAGTGGAGACAATGGGGACAGTGGGGACAGTGGGGACAATGGGGACAGCGGGGACAGTGGGGACAGTGGGGACAATGGGGACAGTGGGGAAATGGGGACAGTGGGGACAGTGGGGACAATGGGGACAGTAGGGACAATGGGGACAGTGGGGAAATGGGGACAGTGGGGACAATGGGGAAATGGGGACAATGGGGACAGTGGGGACAGTGGGGACAGTGGGGACAGTGGGGACAGTGGAGACCATGGGGATAGTGGGGACAATGGGGACAGTGGGGAAATGAGGACAGTGGGGACAGTGGGGACAGCGGGGACAGTGGGGACAATGGAGACCATGGGGATAGTGGGGACAATGGGGACAGTGGGGACAGTGGGGACAGTAGGGACAATGGGGACATTGGGGACAGTGGGGACAGGGGGGAAATGGGGACAATGGGGACAATGGGGAAATGGGGACAGTGGGGACAATGGGGGGACATTGGGGACCACGGGCACCATGGGGACCATGGGAGGACCATGGGGACAATGGGAGGACCATGGGGACAATGGGGACAATGGGGACCATGGGGACAATGGGGACCATGGGGACAATGGGGGGACAGGGGAAATGGGGAGGGGGACAAGGGGGGGGCGATGTCACCTGCCCAGGTGTGACCCCTCCCCCCCCGTGTCCCCCCCGGTTTTAGGGAAATGGGGAGGGGGCCGATGTCACCTGCCCAGTTGTGACCCCTCCCCCCCCCGTGTCCCCCCCGTGGTTTTAGGGAGGAGGAAGAAGAGGAGGAGGAGGAGGAGGATGAGGAGTGGGACCAGGACATGGCCATGGAGCTGGAGGGGGAGTGGGGGACCCCCCCCGAGTCGGGGACCCCCCCCGGCCCCGGGACCCCCCTGGCCATAGCGACCCCCCCGCGCCGGGGGACGCCCCCACCCCCGGGGGTGCTCGCGCCCGCCGGACACCCCCCCACCGCGGGGACCCCTCCCCAAAAAGAGACCCCCCCAGCCTCGGGGACCCCTCCCCAAAAAGAGACCCCCCCAGCCGCGGGGGTCCCCCCGCAAAAAGAGACCCCCCCAGCCTCGGAGACCCCTCCCCAAAAAGGAGCCCCTCCCCCCGCGGGGACCTCTCCCCAAAAAGGGCCCCCCCCGCCCTCGGGGACCTCTGAACACAAGGGACCGACCCCTCCCCAAAAGGGGCCGCCCCCACCCTCGGGACCCTCCCCCCAAAAGGGGTCCTCACCACCCACGGGGGTCCCTCCACCCTCGGGTCCTGCCCCCCAAAAAGCGCCCCCCGCCCCCAAGGGGGGCGCCCCCCAGCAATCCCCCTCCCCACCCAAGGCCCCTCCCCCCCAAAAAGGGACCCCCGCCCCCACGGGAGCGCCCCCCCACCAAGGGGTCCCTGCACCCCAAGGGACCCCCCCAGCCCCGGCCGCGCCCCCCCAAAAAGCGGCCCCCCCATCGCAGGGCCCCCCGCCCCCCAAAGGAGCGCCCCCCGCCCCCCAGGGCCCCCCCCCGGCCAAGGGAGCCCCCCCGAGGACGCCCCCCGCGGGCACGGAGCCCCCCCGGGCACCGCCGGTACGTGGAGGGGGGGGGGAGGGTCCCGGGGGTCCCAGAGGGGAGGGAGGAGGGGAATCCCCGGTGGGGAGGGGTCGGGGGTCTCGGGAATTCCGGTGCCGGGCGGGGGAGGGGAAGGGGATTCCCGGGGAGGGGTCGGGGATCCCCCCGGTTCCCAAATCCCGGGGGTCCTAAATCCCGGGAGTCCCGGGGGTCACTGTCCGGTCCGGGAGGGGTCCCGAATCCCGGGAATCCGGAGGGTCAGTGTCCGGTCCGGAGGGTTCCCGGGAATTCCCTGGTGGGGAAGGGTCGGTGCTCGGTGTGGGGAGGGGTCCCGGGCATCCCGGGGGTCAGTGTCCGGTCCCGAATCCCGGGGGTCAGTGTCCGGTCCGGGGCAATCCCGGGGGTCAGTGTCCGGTCCCCAATCCCGGGGGTCAGTGTCCGGTCCGGGGGATCCCGGGGGTCAGTGTCCGGTCCGGGGCAATCCCGGGGGTCAGTGTCCGGTCCACAATCCCGGGGGTCAGTGTCCGGTCCGGGGGAATCCCGGGGGTCAGTGTCCGGTCCCGAATCCCGGGGGTCAGTGTCCGGTCCAGGGGAATCCCGGCGGTCAGTGTCCGGTCCGGGGAATCCCGGGAATCCCGGCGGTCAGTGTCCGGTCCGGGGCAATCCCGGGAATCCCGGCGGTCAGTGCCCGGTCCCGAATCTCGGGGGTCAGTGTCCGGTCCGGGGGATCCCGGGGGTCAGTGTCCGGTCCGGACAATCCTCAGCAGGCGCGGTTCCCACAGGCGACAGCGGCGGTCCCGGTGTCGGTCCCGGTCCCGGTGGCGGTCCCGGCGGTCCCGGTGTTGGCCCCGGCGGTGCCGGTGTCGGTGCCGGTGTCGGTGCCGGTGTCGGTGCCGGCGGTCCCCGTGGCGGCCCCGGTGGCGGTGCCGGTCCCTGACCCGGTCTCGGTTCCGGTGTCGGTACCGGAGCTCCGCGAGGCGCTGGCCAAGGAGCGGCGCGGGCGAGAGGCGCTGGAGCAGGAGCTCGGCAAGCTGCGGGCGGCGGGACAGGGCCTGGCCCGGTACGGGGACAGCAGGGGACACCGGGGGGACAGCGGGGAGGGACAGCGGGACCGGGGGGGACAGCGGGACAGGGCCTGGCCCGGTACGGGGACAGCAGGGGACACCGAGGGGACAGCGGGGACAGCGGGGAGGGACAGCGGGACCGGGGGGGACACCGGGACAGGGCCTGGCCCGGTACGGGGACAGCAGGGGACACCGAGGGGACAGCGGGGGGACACTGGGGAGGGCGGCGGGACAGGGCCTGGGGCTGGCCCGGTACGGGGACACCGGGGACACCGAGGGGACACCGAGGGGACAGCGGGGACAGCGGGGAGGGACAGCGGGACAGGGCCTGGCCCGGTACGGGGACAGAGGGGACACCGGGGGGACAGCGGGGGGACACTGGGGAGGGACACCGGGACAGGGCCTGGCCCGGTACGGGGACAGAGGGGACACCGAGGGGACACCGAGGGGACAGCGGGGACAGCGGGGAGGGACAGCGGGACAGGGCCTGGCCCGGTACGGGGACAGAGGGGACACCGAGGGGACAGCGGGGAGGGACAGCGGGACAGGGCCTGGCCCGGTACGGGGACAGCAGGGGACACCGAGGGGACAGCGGGGACAGCGGGGAGGGACAGCGGGACCGGGGGGGACAGCGGGACAGGGCCTGGCCCGGTACGGGGACAGCAGGGGACACCGAGGGGACAGCGGGGACAGAGGGGGGACCGGGGAGGGACAGCGGGGACACTGGGGAGGGCGGCGGGACAGGGGCTGGGGCTGGCCCGGTACGGGGGGCGCGAGGGACAGCGGGGGGACACCAGAGGGACAGCGGGGACAGCGGGAGGGGACAGCGGGACCGGGGTGGACAGCGGGACAGGGGCTGGCCCGGTACGGGGACAGCGCGAGGGGACACCGAGAGGGACAGCGGGGGAACAGCGGGGACACCGCGGGGACAGCGAGGAGGGACAGTGGGGACAGCGAGGACACGGCGGGGACAGCGGGGAGGGCGGCGGGACAGGGCCTGGCCCGGTGCGGGGACAGCGGGGACAGCGGGAGGGGACAGCGGGGACAGCGGGGACAGCGGGACTGGAGACGGACCGCGGGAGGGGACAGCGAGGACACGGCGGGGACAGCGGGGACAGTGCGGGAAGTGCGGAGAGCCAGCAGGGACACCGCGGGGACAGTGCGGGGACAGTGCGGGGACAGTGCGGGGACAGTGCGGGGAGCGAGGAGGGACAGCAGGGACACCGCGGGGACAGTGCGGGAAGTGCGGAGAGCCAGCAGGGACACCGCGGGGACAGTGCGGGGACAGTGCGGGGAGCGAGGAGGGACAGCGGGACTGGGAAGGGACAGCGGACAGTGGGCGGTGTGGGTGGCACTGAGTACCGGGAGGTGACATCAGGGACCCCGAGGTGACACCAGGGTGACAGTCGGTACCGGGGGAGGTGACATCAGTGCCCCCGGTGTCCCCAAATCCTGGGGGGACAGTGACACCGCGGCCATAGGGCAGGAGAGCGGGGACGGGGGGGGTGCGGGGGTGTCCCCAAGTGTCCCCGCGGTGTCCCCAAGTGTCCCCGCGGTGTCGCCAGCTGTCCCCTCCCCCAGGCGGCTGCAGGAGGCCGAGAGTCGCAACCTGGAACTGGAAGAGAAACTGCGGCGGCTGCAGAGCGCCCCCCCCGGGCCGGGCCCGCCCCCTGCCCCAGGCGAGGACCCCTCCCCAAAATACCCCAAAATCCCCGTGACCCCCCGGGAATGTCCCCTGACCCCCCGGGCCGGGCCCGCCCCCTGCCCCAGGCAAGGACCCCTCCCCAAAATACCCCTGACCCCCCCGGGAATGTCCCCTGACCCCCCCGGGCCGGGCCCGCCCCCTGCCCCAGGCAAGGACCCCTCCCCAAAATACCCCTGACCCCCCCGGGAATGTCCCCTGACCCCCCCGGGCCGGGCCCGCCCCCTGCCCCAGGCAAGGACCCCTCCCCAAAATCCCCCAAAATCCCCCTGACCCCCCCGGGAATGTCCCCTGACCCCCCCGGGCCGGGCCCGCCCCCTGCCCCAGGCAAGGACCCCTCCCCAAAATACCCCAAAATCCCCCTGACCCCCCCGGGCCGGGCCCGCCCCCTGCCCCAGGCAAGGACCCCTCCCCAAAATACCCCTGACCCCCCCGGGAATGTCCCCTGACCCCCCCGGGCCGGGCCCGCCCCCTGCCCCAGGCAAGGACCCCTCCCCAAAATACCCCAAAATACCCCTGACCCCCCCGGGAATGTCCCCTGACCCCCCCGGGCCGGGCCCGCCCCCTGCCCCAGGCAAGGACCCCTCCCCAAAATACCCCAAAATACCCCAAAATACCCCTGACCCCCCCCGGGCCGGGCCCGCCCCCTGCCCCAGGCAAGGACCCCTCCCCAAAATACCCCAAAATACCCCAAAATCCCCCTGACCCCCCCCGGGCCGGGCCCGCCCCCTGCCCCAGGCAAGGACCCCTCCCCAAAATACCCCAAAATACCCCAAAATACCCCTGACCCCCCCGGGCCGGGCCCGCCCCCTGCCCCAGGCGAGGACCCCTCCTCAAAATACCCCAAAATCCCCCTGACCCCCCCGGGCCGGGCCCGCCCCCTGCCCAAGGCAAGGACCCCTCCCCAAAATCCCCGTGACCCCCCCGGGAATGTCCCCTGACCCCCCCGGGCCGGGCCCGCCCCCTGCCCCAGGCAAGGACCCCTCCCCAAAATACCCCTGACCCCCCCGGGAATGTCCCCTGACCCCCCCGGGCCGGGCCCGCCCCCTGCCCCAGGCAAGGACCCCTCCCCAAAATACCCCTGACCCCCCCGGGAATGTCCCCTGACCCCCCCGGGCCGGGCCCGCCCCCTGCCCAAGGCAAGGACCCCTCCCCAAAATACCCCAAAATCCCCCTGACCCCCCCGGGCCGGGCCCGCCCCCTGCCCCAGGCAAGGACCCCTCCCCAAAATCCCCCAAAATCCTTGGGGACATCCCGGAGAATGTCCCCAACCCACCCCGACCCCCCCGGGCCGGGCCCACGTCCTCCCCCAGGCAAGGACCCCTCCCCAAATTCCATGGGGACACTTTCGGGAATGTCCCCACCCCACCCTGGGTGTCCCCAACAACCTCAGACCCCTCCCCCAAATCCATTTATCCCCTCCCCCCCAAATCCCTCGGGTCCCCCGGGACCCTCCCGGGGGCCTCGCCCCCTCCCCAAAATATTTTGGGGATTTTTTTGGGGGGTCAGGACCTCTGGAGACCCCAAAATGTCCTTTGGGGGGGGGGGGGGACAGAACGTTGTCCCCTCCCCAAATTCGGGGATGGGGGCTCCCCAAATTGGGGGGGGGGGGCGGGGTTGAACCCCCAAATTTGGGATCCCCAATAATTTGGGGAGGGGTCCAACCCTGACCCCCCCCTCCCCAAATTTCCCTTGCAGGAGGTGCGGGGCAGCCCCCCCCCATCGCGGCCCCCCCCGCGCAGGTAAGGGGGGCGGGGGGGGTGGGGATTTTTGGGGTTTTTTTTTTGGGTGATTTTGCGGATTTTTTTGGGGTGATTTCGGGGATTTTTTGGGGTGATTTCGGGGTGATTTTTGGGGTGATTTCGGGAGTTTTTGGGGTGTCTCGGGGGGGCTGACGCTCTGTGCTCTCTCCGCAGCCCCCGCGGCTTTTCCGCTCCCCCCTGGGGCTGCCCCTGTCCCGACACCTGCTGCTCTGGGCCCGGGTACGTGCGGCTGTCACTGTCACTGTCACTGTCACCTGTGCCACCTGTGCCACCCCCTGTGTCACCTGTGCCACCCCCTGCCATCCCTACTGCCACCCACTGTCACCCAGTGTCACCCAGTGTCACCCCCTGCCACCCCTGTCCCGACACCTGCTGCTCTGGGCCCGGGTACGTGCGGCTGTCACTGTCACCGTCACTGTCACTGTCACCTGTGCCACCCCCTGTGTCACCTGTGCCACCCCCTGCCATCCCCACTGCCACCCACTGTCACCCAGTGTCACCTACTGCCACCCCCTGCCAGCCCTGTCCTGACACCTGCTGCTCTGGGCCCGGGTACGTGCGGCTGTCACTGTCACCTGTGTCACCTGTGCCACCCCCTGACACTGCCACTGCCACCCCCTGACACCCCTACTGTCACCCACTGCCACCCACTGCCACCCCCTGTGACCCACTGCCACTGCCAGCCCTGTCCCGACACCTGCTGCTCTGGGCCCGGGTATGTGCGGCTGTCACTGTCACTGTCACTGTCACCTGTGCCACCCCCTGCCATCCCTACTGCCACCCACTGTCACCCAGTGTCACCTGCTGCCACCCCCTGCCACCCCCTGTGACCCACTGCCACTGCCACCCCTGTCCCGACACCTGCTGCTCTGGGCCCGGCTACGTGCGGCTGTCACTGTCACTGTCACTGTCACTGTCACCTGTGTCACCTGTGCCACCCCCTGACACTGCCACTGCCACCCCCTGACACCCCTACTGCCACCCACTGTCACCCACTGCCACCCCCTGCCACCCCCTGTGACCCACTGCCACTGCCAGCCCTGTCCCGACACCTGCTGCTCTGGGCCCGGGTACGTGCGGCTGTCACTGTCACTGTCACCTGTGCCACCTGTGCCACCCCCTGTGTCACCTGTGCCACCCCCTGCCATCCCCACTGTCACCCACTGTCACCCAGTGTCACCTACCGCCACCCCCTGCCACCCCTGTCCCGACACCTGCTGCTCTGGGCCCGGCTACGTGCGGCTGTCACTGTCACTGTCACTGTCACTGTCACCTGTGCCACCCCCTGCCACTGCCACTGCCACCCCCTGCCGTCCCCACTGCCACCCAGTGTCACCGACTGCCACCCCCCCCATCGCCTCCTGCCGCTGCCATCTGTGCCACTGCCATCCCGGGCATTGTCACCCTCTGCCAATCCCTGCCACTGTCACCCACTGCCACCTCCTCCCCTGCCGTTGTCACCCTCTGCCACTGCCACCTGTGACAATGCCATCCCTGGCACTGCCATTGTCACCCAGTGCCAATCCCTGCCATTGCCACCACTGTCACCTCCTGCCATTGTCACCCTCTGCCATCTCTTGCCACTGCCACCCCGGGGGTGTCCCCAGGGCCACCTGCCTGGGCTGGGGACAATCACGGCTGGGCCACCCAGGGCACTGCCACCGCCACTGGCACTGCCACCCGCGGGGCCATGTCACCTCCGCAGGGACAGTGCCACCCCAGGGACAGTGCCACCCCAGGGACAGTGCCACCTCCAGGGACAGTGCCACCCCAGGGACAGTGCCACCTCCAGGGACAGTGCCACCTCTGCAGGGACAGTGCCACCCCAGGGACAGTGCCACTCTCAGGGACAGTGCCACCCCAGGGACAGTGCCACCTCCAGGGACAGTGCCACCTCCAGGGACAGTGCCACTCTCAGGGACAGTGCCACCTCCGCAGGGACAGTGCCACCCCAGGGACAGTGCCACCCCAGGGACAGTGCCACCCCAGGGACAGTGCCACCCTCCTGTCCCTCTGTCCCCTCCCCTGTGTCCCCAACCCCGGGGGAGGGGGCGGTGCCACCATCGGGAGGGGACCGGGGGGGGGGGCTTGGGGTGGTGACAAGGTGACAAGGTGACAATGGCACCCTGACGGTGTCGCTGTCCCCAGGTGCCACCCCCCGGTGCCACCAAGGACTGTCTGCTGCTCTGTGCCGCTGGCCTGCGCCCCCCGCCCGCGCCCCCCGGGACCCCCCCCTAGGCCGCGTGTCCCCAAAGTGTCACCTGGGTGTCACCAAAGTGTCACCTGGGTGTCACCAGGGTGTCCCCAAAGTGTCACCTGAGTGTCACCAGGGTGTCCCCAAAGTGTCACCTGAGTGTCACCAGGGTGTCCCCAAAGTGTCACCTCCTCCCCTTTTTTGCACTTTCCCACGGGGGGTGAGACTTGGACAGAGACCCCTCCCCGAAAAAACCACCGGACCCCCCCCCCCCCCCCAAAATCCCACCGGGCACGGGGGGGCCTGGACAGAGACCCCTCCCCAAAAATCACCGGACCCCTCCCCCAAAAAAACCACCGGACCCCTCCCCAAAAATCACCGGACCCCCCCAAAAATCCCACCGGACCCCCCCAAAAATCCCACCGGCCCCCCCAAAAATCCCACCGGACCCCCCCAAAAATCCCACCGGGCCCCCCGACCCCTCCCCAAAATCCCTCCGACCCCCGGGGGGTCCCAACACCGCCCCCCCCCCCAAACCACTCCGACCCCCGGGGGGTCCCCAGCCCTTGTCCCCCCCTGCCCCGCCCCCAATAATTTGGGGAGGGGTCTCGCGGTGCCCCCATGACCCTCCCCGAGGGGCAGCGGACGCGACCCCCCCCGAAAGGGGCGGGGGGACCCCAAAATCCCCCCCGAGTGCCCCCCGCGCCCCCCCGCCGTCCCCCATTAGTAATTTATTCGTAGGGACGTTTGCACTAAGGACCCCTCCCCTATTTATGCCCCTCCCCCACCCCAAATGACCCCCCCCTCCCCCCCGGGGCCGCCCCCTCCCCAAATGGATCCGGGGGGGGCGACAATAAAGTTGTGTTTCTGCCACCCCCGTGTCCCCGATTGTCCCTTTGTGCCACCCCTTGTGTCCCCGCGCTGTCCCCAAGTGCCACCCGCCGTGTTTGTTCCCAATCCATCCCCGTGTCACCCGTGCCACCCAGCGTGTCCCCATTCCGTCCCCAAGTGCCACCCACCGCGCCTCCCGCCCGTCCCCATGGCCCGCGCGCTGTCCCCGCGGTGTCCCCTCCCCGACACTCAGTGTCCCCTCCCCGACACTCAGTGTCCCCTCCCGACACTCGCTGTCCCCTCTCTGTCCCCTCCCGACACTCGCTGTCCCCTCCCCGACACTCGCTGTCCCCTCCCCGACACTCACTGTCCCCTCCCCGACACTCGCTGTCCCCTCCCTGTCCCCTCCCGACACTCGCTGTCCCCTCCCGACACTCCCTGTCCCCTCCCGACACTCGCTGTCCCCTCCCGACACTCCCTGTCCCCTCCCGACACTCAGTGTCCCCTCCCGACACTCAGTGTCCCCTCCCGACACTCAGTGTCCCCTCCCCGACACTCAGTGTCCCCTCCCGACACTCAGTGTCCCCTCCCCGACACTCAGTGTCCCCTCCCGACACTCAGTGTCCCCTCCCGACACTCAGTGTCCCCTCCCGACACTCCCTGTCCCCTCCCGCCCCTCCCTGTCCCCTCCCGCCACTCCCTGTCCCCTCCCGCCACTCCCTGTCCCCTCCCCGCCCCTCGCTGTCCCCACGCTGTCCCCTCCCGCCACTCCCGCCACTCCGTGTCCCCGCGGTGTCCCCTCCCGACACTCACTGTCCCCGCGGTGTCCCCCGCCCTGACACTCGGTGTCCCCTCACTGTCCCCTGTCTCCCCGCTGTCCCCTCATTGTCCCCCCGCTGTCCCCTCCCGACACTCAGTGTCCCCTCCCCGGTCACTCCCTGTCCCCCTGCTGTCCCCTCATTGTCCCCCCGCTGTCCCCTGTCCCCCCGCTGTCCCCTCCCTGTCCCCCCGCTGTCCCCCCGCTGTCCCCTCGCTGTCGCCTCGGTGTCGCGCGGGTGCCAAAAAGTCTCTTTAGTATAAATAAGGGGGGGGGGGAGGGGCGCGGTGGCCCCGCGGGGACAATAAAGTGACGAAGGCACGGGGGGGGGCCCGGGCACGGCGGTGCCACCCTGGGGACAGGCGACAGAGGTGGCACCGCCCGCGGGGACAGCGCCGGGGGGGCTCAGTAGTGCGGGGGTGGCACCGCGGGGACGCGCGGGTGACACGGGGGACACCGGCGGTGACACCGGAGGGTGACACGGGGGACACCGGCGGTGACACAGGTGGCCCAGAGGGTGGCAGTGACACTGGAGGGTGACATGGGGGACACCGGAGGGTGACACGGGAGGCCCTGCAGGGACACAGGTGACCCGGAGGGTGACACAGGTGACCCGGAGGGTGACACCCGCAGGTGGCAGAGGTGTCCTGGCGGGTGACAGAGATGACCCAGCAGGTGACTCAGGTGACCCGGGAGGTGACACAGGTGTCCTGGCAGGGGACACGGGTGACAGAGATGACCCAGCAGGTGACTCAGGTGACTCGGGAGGTGACACAGGTGTCCTGGGAGGTGACACAGGTGTCCTGGAGGGTGACAGAGATGACCCAGCAGGTGACTCAGGTGACCCGGGAGGTGACACAGGTGACCCGGGAGGTGACACAGGTGTCCTGGAGGGTGACAGAGATGACCCAGCAGGTGACTCAGGTGACCCGGGAGGTGACACGGGTGGTGACACAGCTGTCTCGGCGGGTGACACAGGTCCCAGAGGTGACACAGGTGACACGGCAGGTGACACAGGTGACACGGCAGGTGACAGCTACACCACGGTGCCACTCGGGGAGCCACCGTTCTGCGAGGACAGTCCCTGCGGGGGGAGGGGACAGCGCTCAGCGGGGGGAGGGGACACGCCCCGCCCTTGTGACATCACTGCCGCCACACCCGGGGACCCCCCGAGGTCCCCAAAATCCGCGATTTGTCCCCTCGGGGACCCCAAATCCCCCCCCGGACGCCCCCAGACTCACGGGGACCCCAGTGGGGACACGAGCCTGTCCCAACAGGATATCGTGACAGAGTCCTGGGGCTGCTGGGACCCCCAAATCCCCCCCAAATCACCCCCAAATCCCCCCAAAATCACCCCCAAATCCCCCAGGACCCCCCAAAACCGCCCCCTCCCGACGCCCCCAGACTCACTGGGACCCCCCGGACAGAAGGGCCTGTCCCGACAGACTATCGCGATACAAACCTGCTCCAGACGAGGCTCTCCCAGACCCCAAATCCCCCCAAAATCCCCACAAATCCCCCCAAAATTCCCCCCCCCAGACTCACGGAGACCCCCGGGCGTGCCCAGGTGCAGATGAGCCCCTCCTGGCAGAAGTCACCATACAAACCTGCAGCTCCTGAGACCCCCAAATCCCCCCCAAACCCCCCGATAACCCCCCAAAATCCCCCCCAGACCCCCCGATAACCCCCCCAAATCCCCTCCCCGCACTCACGGAGACCCCCGGGCGCGCCCAGGTGCAGATGAGCCCCTCCTGCCAGGCGGTGACGATGCAATCCTGCTGCTCCTGAGACCCCCAAACATCCCAGAATCCCCCCGAAATCCCCTCAAATCCCCCCCAGACCCCCCGATAACGCCCCCCAGCCCCCTCCCCGCACTCACGGAGACCCCCGGGCGCGCCCAGGTGCAGATGAGCCCCTCCTGCCAGGCGGTGACGATGCAATCCTGCTGCTCCTGAGACCCCCAAACATCCCAGAATCCCCCCGAAATCCCCTCAAATCCCCCCCAGACCCCCCGATAACGCCCCCCAGCCCCCTCCCCGCACTCACGGAGACCCCCGGGCGCGCCCAGGTGCAGATGAGCCCCTCCTGGCAGGCGGTGACGATGCAATCCTCCAGGAAGAGCAGCACCGTGAGCCTCTCCTGCGCGATCTTCTTGCACACGAGCGGCTCGAGCAGCGGCACCTCGTGCAGCCGCGGGCACAGCGCCGTCCCCAGCACCTTGGCCATGTCCAGAGACCCCCGAGCCCCCCCCGGGCCACCCCCGGGGGGCTTCTCGCCGCCCCCAGCCCCACCGCCGCGGCTGATGTTGCCCAGGCTGTGGTAGCGCTTGTGCTCCTTCTCGGGGGGGTCCCGCAGGGTGAGGGTCGCGAAGCGCCCCGCGCTCAGCGCCGGCGCGGGGGGGACCCGCGGGGAGATTTGGGGACCCCCGCCGGGCTGGGGGAGGCTGTTGGAACGGGACAAGGAGCGCGGCAGCCCCGCCGGAGCGCCGGGGGGCTCGGGCCGGGCGCGGGGAGGGGGCGGCCGAGGCTCCAGCACATCCTCGGTCAGGTCCCACAGGCAGAACTGCGTGTCCTGCCCGGCCGAGCCGAAGCGATAGGTGACACTCGGGGGGCTCGCCGTGTCCTGGGGGGCGTCCCCATCGTCGCCACCACCACCCCCATCCGGTGGCGGTGTGAAAGGATCGAAAGCCACGGCGTTGACCCACGACTTGTGGCCGTGGCCTCGAGCCACCACGCGGCCCTCGGCGAATGACCACACGGTGACAAGGTCGTCCTCGCCGCCGGTGACAACGTAGCGCCCGTCGGGGCTCCAGCAGACGCAGAGGAGACCCCCGAAGTAGCTCCTCATCATGCCCTGCAGCAGCATGGAGGCGAAGTGGAAGACGCGCAGGACTCCGTCCTGGCTCACGCACGCCAGCGAGCGCCCGTCGGGCGAGAAGGCGAACTCGTTCAGGGGTCCCGAGCCCACCGCCCACTTGAGGAGGGGGTTCCGGGGGGTCTTGCTCTTGCAGGAGAACACGCGGAAGCCCTCGCCCTGCGTGACTAGTGAGTATTGAGGGGTGGTGGCCCCGCAGGGTTGCTCCGAGTCGTACAGGTAGAGGTGGCCGCTGGCGTGGGACGCCAGGAAGAGGCGCTCGGTGTCCGGGAGCCACCGCACCACGGTGACCTTGGACTTGTCGATCAGGCGCTGCGGGCGGCGGAGAAAGGGTTAACGGGGTTTGGGGGGCGGGGAATGGGGGGTTTGGGGACGGAAATGGGGGGTTTGGGGACGGAAATGGGGGGTTTGGGGACGGAAATGGGGGGTTTGGGGGGTGGGGAATGGGGGGTTTGGGGGCGGAAATGGGGGGTTTGGGGGGCGGGGAATGGGGGGTTTGGGGACGGAAATGGGGGGTTTGGGGACGGAAATGGGGGGTTTGGGGACGGAAATGGGGGGTTTGGGGGGCGGGAAATGGGGGGTTTGGGGACGGAAATGGGGGGTTTGGGGACAGAAATGGGTTTGGGGACGGAAATGGGGGGTTTGGGGACGGAAATGGGGGGTTTGGGGGGCGGGGAATGGGGGGTTTGGGGATGGAAATGGGGGGTTTGGGGACGGAAATGGGGGGTTTGGGGGGCGGGGAATGGGGGGTTTGGGGACGGGAATGGGGGGTTTGGGGACGGGAATGGGGGGTTTGGGGACGGAAATGGGGGGTTTGGGGACGGAAATGGGGGGTTTGGGGGGCGGGGAATGGGGGGTTTGGGGACGGGAATGGGGGGTTTGGGGACGGGAATGGGGGGTTTGGGGACGGAAATGGGGGGTTTGGGGACGGAAATGGGGGGTTTGGGGACGGAAATGGGGGGTTTGGGGACAGAAATGGGTTTGGGGACGGAAATGGGGGGTTTGGGGACGGAAATGGGGGGTTTGGGGGGCGGGGAATGGGGGGTTTGGGGACGGAAATGGGGGGTCTGGGGACAGACATGGGGGGTTTGGGGACGGAAATGGGGGGTTTGGGGACGGAAATGGGGGGTTTGGGGACGGAAATGGGGGGTTTGGGGACGGAAATGGGGGGTTTGGGGACGGAAATGGGGGGTTTGGGGGGCGGGAAATGGGGGGTTTGGGGACGGAAATGGGGGGTTTGGGGACGGAAATGGGGGGTTTGGGGGGCGGGGAATGGGGGGTTTGGGGACGGAAATGGGGGGTTTGGGGACGGAAATGGGTTTGGGGACGGAAATGGGGGGTTTGGGGACGGAAATGGGGGGTTTGGGGGCGGAAATGGGGGGTTTGGGGATGGAAATGGGGGGTTTGGGGACGGAAATGGGGGGTTTGGGGACGGAAATGGGGGGTTTGGGGACGGAAATGGGGGGTTTGGGGACGGAAATGGGGGGTTTGGGGACGGAAATGGGGGGTTTGGGGACGGAAATGGGGGGTTTGGGGGGGAATGGAGATACTTTGGGGGTGTCCCCCCACTGTCCCCAGTGTCCCCACAGTATCCCCACTGTCCCCCTGGTGTCCCCGCAGTGTCCCTGCTGTCCCCGGTGTCCCCATGGGGTCCTCACAGTGTCCCCGCAGTGTCCCCATAGTGTCCCGCGGTGTCCCCACAGTGTCCTCACCGTGTCCCCACTGTCCCTGCAGTGTCCCCACAGTGTCCTCACCGTGTCCCACACTGTCCCCACTGTCCCCTACCTCTTCGTTGAAGAGGCACGCGGCGCTGCCCCTGCGGTGTCCCCACCATGTCCCCAGTGTCCCCACGGTGTCCCCAGTGTCCCTCACCTCCTCGTTGAAGAGGTGTGCAGCACTGTCCCCACAGTGTCCCCACACTGTCCCCCCAGTGTCACCTGTCCCCACAGTATCCACACTGTCCCCACCATGTCCCAATGTGTCCCCAAGCTGTCCCCAAGCTGTCCCTCACCTCCTCGTTGAAGAGGCGCGCGGCGCTGTCCCCACAGTGTCACCTGTCCCCACAGTATCCACACTGTCCCCACACTGTCCCCACAGTGTCACCTGTCCCCACAGTATCCCCACTGTCCCCACAGTGTCCCCAGTGTCCCCAGTGTCCCTCACCTCCTCGTTGAAGAGGCGCGCGGCGCTGTCCCCACACTGTCCCCACACTGTCCCCACACTGTCCCCAGTGTCCCCAGTGTCCCCAGTGTCCCTCACCTCCTCGTTGAAGAGGCGCGCGGCGCTGTCCCCACAGTGTCATCTGTCCCCACAGTATCCACACTGTCCCCACAGTGTCCCCCCAGTGTCCCCAAGCTGTCCCCACTGTCCCTCACCTCCTCGTTGAAGAGGCGCGCGGCGCTGTCCCCACAGTGTCACCTGTCCCCACAGTATCCACACTGTCCCCCCAGTGTCCCCAAGCTGTCCCCACTGTCCCTCACCTCCTCGTTGAAGAGGCGCACGGCGCTGTCCCCACACTGTCCCCCCAGTGTCCCCACAGTGTCCCCAGTGTCCCTCACCTCCTCGTTGAAGAGGCGCGCGGCACTGTCCCCACACTGTCCCCACACTGTCCCCACAGTGTCCCCAGTGTCCCTCACCTCCTCGTTGAAGAGGCGCGCGGCGCTGTCCCCACACTGTCCCCACCATGTCCCCAGTGTCCCCACGGTGTCCCCAAGCTGTCCCTCACCTCCTCGTTGAAGAGGCGCGCGGCGCTGTTCCCCCAGTATCCCCCCAGTGTCCCCAGTGTCCCCAGTGTCCCCAGTGTCCCTCACCTCCTCGTTGAAGAGGCACGCGGCGCTGTCCCCACACTGTCCCCACACTGTCCCCACACTGTCCCCAAGCTGTCCCCAAGCTCACCTCCTCGTTGAAGAGGCGCGCGGCGCTGTCCTTCTTGGCCAGGTCCAGGTACTGCACCTGTCCTGCCGAGAAGCCGACGAGCAGCGCCAGCGTCTCCGCGCCCGCCGTGAACTGGTTGAAGTCGTGGCACGTGGGCTGCGTGCCCTTGTACACGCGCTTGTCGATCGGCCGCTGCAGGTCCAGCGACTGCGGGGACACGGGGACACCGTCATTGTCATTGTCACCGTCATTGTCACCGCTGTGGCCGTTGGCACCGGTGTTGGCACCAGCACTGGTACAGTGTCACCCCCAGGGACTCTGTGCCAACCCTGGCTCACCACTGGGGCTGTCCAGAGGGGTCCTGAGGGGTCTGGGGTCATTGTCATTGTCACTGGCACTGTCACTGGGACGGGCACTGTCATTGTCACTGTCACCACTGCGGCCATTGGCACCAGTACCA
Source organism: Acanthiza pusilla (assembly GCA_036630365.1). Taxonomy (NCBI): domain Eukaryota; kingdom Metazoa; phylum Chordata; class Aves; order Passeriformes; family Acanthizidae; genus Acanthiza; species Acanthiza pusilla. The sequence goes on from JAXCHO010000675.1 coordinate 51,555, forward strand.
GCACAGGCACTGGCAGGGGATGTCACTCCTGGTGCTCCCTGGGGACTCTGTGCCCACTCCGGGGCACCACTGGGGCTGTCCAGAGGGTCACAGGGTCACTGTCACCAATCCTGGGGTCACTGGCACTGGCACTGTCACTGTCACCACTGTGGTCACTGGCACCAGCATTGACACTAGCGTGGGCAGTGGCACTGGTATAGTGTCACCCTGGCACTCCCTGGGGACTCTGTGCCCACCCTGGGGCACCACTGGGGCTGTCCAGAGGGCCCTGGGGTCACTGTCACCAACCCTGGGGTCACTGGCACTGTCACCGCTGTGGCCATTGGCACTGGCATGGGCACTGTCACTGCCAGGGGATGTCACTCCTGGTGCTCCCTGGGGACTCTGTGCCCACCCCGGGGCACCACTGGGGCTGTCCAGAGGGTCACAGGGTCACTGTCACCAATCCTGAGGTCATTGTCACTGTCACTGGTGTGGCCATTGGCACTGGCATTGGCACCGGCGTGAGCAGTGGCACTGGTACAGTGTCACCCCAGCACTCCCTGGGGACTCTGTGCCCACCCTGGGGCACCACCGGGACTGTCCAGAGGGCCTCAGGGTCACTGTCACCAACCCTGGGGTCATTGTCACTGTCACTGACACCGTCACTGGCACCGCTGTGGCCATTGGCACCAGCACAGGCGCTGGCACGGGCAGTGTCACTGCCAGGGGATGTCACTCCTGGTGCTCCCTGGGGACTCTGTGCCCACCCCGGGGCACCACTGGGGCTGTCCAGAGGGTCACAGGGTCACTGTCACCAATCCTGGGGTCACTGGCACTGGCACTGTCACCACTGTGGTCACTGGCACCAGCATTGACACTAGCGTGGGCAGTGGCACTGGTATAGTGTCACCCTGGCACTCCCTGGGGACTCTGTGCCCACCCTGGGGCACCACTGGGGCTGTCCAGAGGGTCACAGGGTCACTGTCACCAATCCTGGGGTCACTGGCACTGGCACTGTCACTGTCACCACTGTGGTCATTGGCACCAGCATTGACACTAGCGTGGGCAGTGGCACTGGTACAGTGTCACCCTGGCACTCCCTGGGGACTCTGTGCCCACCCTGGGGCACCACTGGGGCTGTCCAGAGGGTCACAGGGTCACTGTCACCAATCCTGGGGTCATTGCCACTGTCATTGACACCGTCACTGGCACCGCTGTGGCCATTGGCACCAGCACAGGCACTGGCACGGGCAGTGTCACTGCCAGGGGATGTCACTCCTGGTGCTCCCTGGGGACTCTGTGCCCACCCTGGGGCACCACCGGGACTGTCCAGAGGGTCACAGGGTCACTGTCACCAATCCTGGGGTCATTGCCACTGTCATTGACACCGTCACTGGCACCACTGTGGCCATTGGCACCAGCACAGGCACTGGCACGGGCAGTGTCACTGCCAGGGGATGTCACTCCTGGTGCTCCCTGGGGACTCTGTGCCCACCCCGGGGCACCACTGGGGCTGTCCAGAGGGTCACAGGGTCACTGTCACCAATCCTGGGGTCACTGTCACCGGCCCTGGGGTCACTGTCACCAACCCCGGGGTCACTGGTCCCGCTGTCCCCATTAACAGGAGGCTCCGGGGGGGTTCTTGGGGTCACTGTGCCCACCCCATGTCACCACTGGGGCTGTCCAGAAGGTCCTGGGGTCACTGTCCCCAACCCTGGGGTCACTGTCACCTTTACCCCATCGCCCCCAGACCCTCCCCAGTCCCCTGTTCTCCCCCCGTTCTCCCATCGCCCCCAGACCCTCCCCAGTCCCCGTTCTCCCCCCGTTCTCCCATCGCCCCCAGACCCTCCCCAGTCCCTGTTCTCCCCCCGTTCTCCCATCGCCCCCAGACCCTCCCCAGTCCCCGTTCTCCCCCCGTTCTCCCATCGCCCCCAGACCCTCGCCAGTCCCCGTTCTCCCCCCGCTCTCCCATCGCCCCCAGACCCCCAGACCCTCCCCAGTCCCCGTTCTCCCCCCGTTCTCCCATCGCCCCCAGACCCTCCCCAGTCCCCGTTCTCCCCCCGTTCTCCCATCGCCCCCAGACCCTCCCCAGTCCCCGTTCTCCCCCCGTTCTCCCATCGCCCCCAGACCCTCCCCAGTCCCCGTTCTCCCCCCGTTCTCCCATCGCCCCCAGACCCTCCCCAGTCCCCGTTCTCCCCCCGTTCTCCCATCGCCCCCAGACCCTCCCCAGTCCCCGTTCTCCCCCCGTTCTCCCATCGCCCCCAGACCCTCCCCAGTCCCCGTTCTCCCCCCGTTCTCCCATCGCCCCCAGACCCTCCCCAGTCCCCGTTCTCCCCCCGTTCCCCCATCGCCCCCAGACCCTCCCCAGTCCCCGTTCTCCCCCCGTTCTCCCCATCGCCCTCAGACCCCCAGACCCTCCCCAGTCCCCGTTCTCCCCCCGTTCTCCCATCGCCCCCAGACCCCCAGACCCTCCCCAGGCCCCGTTCTCCCCCCGTTCTCCCCGCTCCCTTACCCGGCGGCTGCCGCGCCCCCCGGCTCCGGCGCCTCCGTAGAAGTGCAGCTCCCGGCCGAGGTTGCAGCACACGCGGCTGCGCTCCGCAGGGCTCCCGGGAGGGCTGCGGCTCCGCGCCAGCCGCACCACCGAGAGCCGCACCGGCGGCAGCGCCCCGGGGCCTGGCGGGGCGGGCCCGGCCGGGGCGGGCCCTGAGGCGGCGGCGGCGGGGGCGGCGGGGGCGGCGGGGCCCAGCAGGCGGTAGGAGCCCTCGCGGGTGCGGAAGCGGCTCTTGAGCTCCGGAGGGGCCGCGGGAGCCTCGGCCGGGCCCAGGGCCGCCGCCGCCGCCGCCGCCATGGCCGCCGGAAGGCGCGTCAGGCCCGGGCGGGAGCGGCCGCCGCCATGGCGGAGCTGAGTCACCGGGGCCACGCCCATCGTGAGGGGAGGCCACGCCCACGAGGGGTGGGGAGGGCCAATCAGAGAGCGAGGAGGGGAGAGACACGCCCAGTGAGGGCGCCCGGGTGAAGAGAAACCACGCCCACAAAGAGGGAGACCACGCCCCTGATTGAGGGAAACCGCGCCCCAAAACAGAGACCACGCCCCTGATTGGGAGAAACCACGCCCCGATTGAGGGAAACCCCGCCCCAAAACACAGAGACCACGCCCCTGATTGAGGGAAACCACGCCCAAAAATAGAGACCACGCCCCGATTGAGGAAACCCCGCCCCAAAACGGAGAGACCACGCCCCGATTGAGAGAAACCACACCCCAATTGAGGGAAACCCCGCCCCAAAACACAGAGACCACGCCCCTGATTGAGGGAAACCCCGCCCCAAAACATAGAGACCACGCCCCTGATTGAGGGAAACCCCACCCCAAAACACAGACCACGCCCCAAAACCCTGAGACCACGCCCCAGATGCTCAAACCCCACCCCCAAACATGTAGGCCAAATACATGTATGGACCCAGCCACGCCCACCAAACCCAAACCATGCCCCAAAATCCAGCCCCGCCCCTAATCTGCATAACCCAAACCCCACCCCTGCCACACCCAAACAGTAAAGCCCTGCCCCAAAACGAGACCACGCCCCCAATAACAGCCCCGCCCCTAATCTGCATAACCCAAACCCCGCCCCTGCCACACCCAAACAGCAAAGCCCCGCCCCAAAACGAGACCACGCCCTCAAAATAACAGCCCCGCCCCTAATCTGCATAACCCAAACCCCGCCCCCAGGGGGCTCAGACCCCGCCCCTGTCACGCCCAAAGCCCAAAGCCCCTCCCCCAAACGAGACCCCCTTCCCCCCAAAAAACAGCAGCCCCGAGCCCAATGTGCTCCCAGGCCTTTATTGAGCCCCGCGGGGGTCCCGGGGGTCTCGGGGGGCTCCCCCCGCCCCCCTCAGCCCTCGGCGGGGCCGGGGGGCACCTCGGGGACCCCCCCCGGGGGCACCTCGGGGCTCTGCGTGCCGGGGGGGGGCGGCTCCGATGAGGGGGGGCTGCCGGGGGGCGCCTCGGGGGTGGGGGGCACGGCCGGGGGGGGCTCCGAGCCCGCGGGGGGGTCCTGGGGGGACAAACGGGGGGTTAGGGGTGTGCCCCCCACCCCAAAATGGGGTTTGGGGGGGTTAGGGGTGTGCCCCCCACCCCAAATTGGGGCACAGGGGGGGTTAGGGGTGTTCCCCCCACCCCAAAATGGGGCACAGGGGGGTTAGGGGTGTGCCCCCCACCCCAAAATGGGGTTTGGGGGGGTTAGGGGTGTGCCCCCCACCCCAAATTGGGGCACAGGGGGGGTTAGGGGTGTGCCCCCCACCCCAAAATGGGGTTTGGGGGGGTTAGGGGTGTGCCCCCCACCCCAAATTGGGGCACAGGGGGGTTAGGGGTGTGCCCCCCACCCCAAAATGGGGCACAGGGGGGGTTAGGGGTGTGCCCCCCACCCCAAATTGGGGCACAGGGGGGTTAGGGGTGTGCCCCCCACCCCAAAATGGGGCACAGGGGGGGTTGGGGGAGTCCTGGGGGGACAAAGGGGGAGGTTAGGGGTGTGCCCCCCACCCCAAATTGGGGCACAGGGGGGTTAGGGGTGCCCCCCCACCCCAAATTGGGGCACAGGGGGGTTAGGGGTGTCCCCCCACCCCAAATTGTGGTTTGGGGGGGGAATTCGGGGGGTCCTTACCTTGGGGGGTCCTGGGGGGGGATTTGGGGGGGGTCCTTACCTTGGGGGGTCCTGGGGGGGATTTGGGGGGGGTCCTTACCTTGGGGGGTCCTGGGGTGGGATTTGGGGGGGGTCCTTACCTTGGGGGGTCCTGGGGGGGATTTGGGGGGGGTCCTTACCTTGGGGGTGGCCGTGGGGGGGTTTGGGGGGGGGTCCTGGGGAGGGATTTGGGGGGGGTCCTTACCTTGGGGGGTCCTGGGGGGGGATTTGGGGGGGGTCCTTACCTTGGGGGGTCCTGGGGGGGGATTTGGGGGGGGTCCTTACCTTGGGGGGGATTTGGGGGGGGGTCCTTACCTTGGGGGGTCCCGGGGGGGGGATTTGGGGGGGGTCCTTACCTTGGGGGTGGCCGTGGGGGGGGTTGGGGGGGGTCCTGGGGGGGATTTGGGGGGGGATTTTGGGGGAGGGTCCTTACCTTGGGGGTGGCCGCGGGGGGCTCCAGGATGGTGGCAGGGGGGGACACGTCCCCTCCCCCCGAGCTCTCCTCATCCTCGGGGACGCTGATGAAGATGGTGGGGGGCTCCAGGTCGCCCCCCCCCAGCTCCGGGGGGGCTTCGGAGGGGGAGGAGCCTGCGCTGGGACCCCCGCCCGGGGCTGGGGGGACCCCCTTGGCCTTGGCCTCCTCCTCGCTGGGGCGTTTGGGGGGCTTGTCCTGCGGGGGGACCCCGAAATCAGCCTGAGACCCCAGCCCCAATTCACCGAGACCCCAAATTCAGCCTGAGACCCCAAATTCAGCCTGAGACCCCAACCCCAATTCACCCTGAGACCCCGAAATCAGCCTGAGACCCCAGCCCCAATTCACCCTGAGACCCCAAATTCACCCTGAGACCCCAGCCCCAATTCACCCTGAGACCCCAAATTCACCCTGAGACCCCAGCCCCAATTCACCGAGACCCCAAATTCACCCTGAGACCCCAGCCCCAATTCACCGAGACCCCAAATTCACCCTGAGACCCCAAATTCAGCCTGAGACCCCAGCCCCAATTCACCCTGAGACCCCAAATTCACCCTGAGACCCCAAATTCAGCCTGAGACCCCAGCCCCAATTCACCCTGAGACCCCAAATTCACCCTGAGACCCCAAATTCAGCCTGAGACCCCAGCCCCAATTCACCCTGAGACCCCAACTTCAGCCTGAGACCCCAGCCCCAATTCACCCTGAGACCCCAAATTCAGCCTGAGACCCCAACCCAAATTCACCCTGAGACCCCAACCCAAATTCCCACACCCCCCCCCCCCGGTGTCCCCAAATGGGATCTGGGGTCCCCTGTCCCCATCCCCTCCAGGTGTCCCCAAAGGGTCTGGGGTCCTCCTGTCCCCAACCCCCCCCATGTCCCCACCTCTCCAGGTGTCCCCAAAGGGTCTGGGGTCACCCTGAGACCCCCACCCAAATTCACCCCAACCCCCAATTCACCCTGAGATCCCAACCCCGAACTCATGCTGAGACCCCAACCCCAATTTCCATGGCCCCACCGGTGTCCCCAAATGGGTCTGGGGTCACCCTGAGCCCCCCATCCCCACCCCCCCAGTGTCCCCAAATGGGTCTGGGGTCCCCCTGAGCCCCCCATCCCCACCCCCCCCGTGTCCCCAAATGGGTCTGGGGTCCCCCTGTGCCCTGTCCCCACCCCCCCTGTGTCCCCAAATGGGTCTGGGGTCACCCTGAGCCCCCCATCCCCATCCCCACGGTGTCCCCAAATGGGTCTGGGGTCACCTTGAGCCCCCCATCCCCACCCCCCCAGTGTCCCCAAATGGGTCTGGGGTCACCCTGAGCCCCCCATCCCCATCCCCACGGTGTCCCCAAATGGGTCTGGGGTCACCTTGAGCCCCCCATCCCCACCCCCCAGTGTCCCCAGATGGGTCTGGGGTCCCCTGTCCCCTGTCCCCACCCCCCCAGTGTCCCCAAATGGGTCTGGGGTCCCCCTGTCCCCTGTCCCCACCCCCCCAGTGTCCCCAGATGGGTCTGGGGTCCCCCTGTCCCCACCTCTGCGGGTGTCCCCTCGGGCTCGTGGCGCGTGGTGGCCTCCAGGATGGCCATGGTGGACAGCGGGATGTGAGCTTGCTGGGGGAGGGGACACACGGGAGGGGTCACACCACCCAGGGTCACCCCCCTGGCCCCGAGGTCACCACTCCTGTGTCCCCGAGGTCACCACCCTGTCCCCGAGGTCACCCCCCTGGCCCCGAGGTCACCACCCTGTCCCCAAGGTCACTCCCGTGTCCCCGAGGTCACCACTCTGTCCCCGAGGTCACTCCCGTGTCCCCGAGGTCACCCCCCTGGCCCCGAGGTCACCACCCTGTCCCCAAGGTCACTCCCGTGTCCCCGAGGTCACCACCCTGTCCCCGAGGTCACTCCCATGTCCCCAAGGTCACTCCCCTGTCCCCGAGGTCACCACTCTGCCCCCGAGGTCACCCCCCTGGCCCCGAGGTCACCCCCCTGTCCCCGAGGTCACCACCCTGTCCCCGAGGTCACTCTCCTGGCCCCGAGGTCACCACTCCCGTGTCCCCGAGGTCACCCCCGTGTCCCCGAGGTCACCACTCCCGTGTCCCCGAGGTCACCACCCTGTCCCCGAGGTCACCCCCCTGTCCCCGAGGTCACCCCCCTGTCCCCGAGGTCACCACCCTGTCCCCGAGGTCACTCTCCTGTCCCCGAGGTCACCCCCCTGTCCCCGAAGTCACCACCCTGTCCCCGAGGTCACCACTCCCGTGTCCCCGAGGTCACCACCCTGTCCCCGAGGTCACCACCCTGTCCCCAAGGTCACCTGGTGTGGCGTCAGGGCGTGCATGTGGCTCAGGAGGGGTCACACTGCTCTGTCCCCAGGTCACTCCCCTGTCCCCAAGGTCAGTCTGCTGTCCCCAGTGTCAGTCCCCTGTCCCCAAAGGCTGTCCCCTGTCCCCAAATGTCACCTGGTGCGGGGTCAGCGCCCGCACATGGCTCAGCAGGGGCTCACGCAGCTCTGTCCCCAGGTCACTCCCGTGTCCCCAAGGTCACTCCCGTGTCCCCAGGTGTCACCTGGTGCGGGGTCAGCGCCCACACGTGGCTCAGGAGGGGTCACACTGCTCTGTCCCCAAGGTCACTCCCGTGTCCCCAAGGTCAGTCTGCTGTCCCCAAGGTCACTCCCCTGTCCCCAAGGTCACTCCCGTGTCCCCAAATGTCACCTGGTGCGGGGTCAGCGCCCGCACGTGGCTCAGCAGGGGTCACACTGCTCTGTCCCCAGGTCACTCCCCTGTCCCCAAGGTCACTCCCCTGTCCCCAAGGTCACTCCCCTGTCCCCAAATGTCACCTGGTGTGGTGTCAGTGCCCGCACATGGCTCAGCAGGGGTCACACTGCTCTGTCCCCAGGTCACTCCCGTGTCCCCAAGGTCAGTCTGCTGTCCCCAGTGTCAGTCCCCTGTCCCCAAAGGCTGTCCCCTGTCCCCAAATGTCACCTGGTGTGGTGTCAGCGCCCGCACGTGGCTCAGCAGGGGTCACACTGCTCTGTCCCCAGGTCACTCCCGTGTCCCCAGGTCACTCCCGTGTCCCCAAGGTCACTCCCGTGTCCCCAAGGTCACTCCCCTGTCCCCAGGTGTCACCTGGTGCGGGGTCAGCGCCTGCACGTGGCTCAGCAGGGGTCACACTGCTCTGTCCCCAAGGTCAGTCTGCTGTCCCCAGTGTCAGTCCCCTGTCCCCAAGGTCACTCCCCCGTCCCCAGGGCTGTCCCCAGGTGTCACCTGGTGCGGGGTCAGCGCCCGCACGTGGCTCAGCAGGGGTCACACTGCTCTGTCCCCAGGTCACTCCCCTGTCCCCAAGGTCAGTCTGCTGTCCCCAGTGTCAGTCCCCTGTCCCCAAAGGCTGTCCCCTGTCCCCAGGTGTCACCTGGTGTGGTGTCAGCGCCCGCACGTGGCTCAGCAGGGGCTCGCGCAGCTCTGTCCCCAGGTCACTCCCATGTCCCCAAGGTCACTCCCCTGTCCCCAAGTGTCACCTGGTGCGGGGTCAGTGCCCGCACGTGGCTCAGCCCCCAGGTCACTCCCGTGTCCCCAAGGTCACTCCCGTGTCCCCAAATGTCACCTGGTGCGGTGTCAGCGCCCGCACGTGGCTCAGCAGGGGTCACACTGCTCTGTCCCCAAGGTCACTCCCGTGTCCCCAAGGTCACTCCCCTGTCCCCAAGGTCACTCCCGTGTCCCCAGGTGTCACCTGGTGTGGTGTCAGCGCCCGCACGTGGCTCAGCAGGGGTCACACCACCCCAAGGTCACTCCCCCGTCCCCAGGGCTGTCCCCAGGTGTCACCTGGTGCGGTGTCAGCGCCCGCACGTGGCTCAGCAGGGGTCACACTGCTCTGTCCCCAAGGTCACTCCCGTGTCCCCAAGGTCACTCCCGTGTCCCCAGGTGTCACCTGGTGCGGGGTCAGCGCCCGCACGTGGCTCAGCAGGGGTCACACTGCTCTGTCCCCAAGGTCACTCCCGTGTCCCCAAGGTCAGTCTGCTGTCCCCAGGTGTCACCTGGTGTGGTGTCAGCGCCCGCACGTGGCTCAGGAGTGGCTCGCGCAGCTCGGGGCACTTGTCGAAGACGGCGGCGAGCTGCGGCGGCGGCAGCTGCAGCACCACCTGGAACGACTGCGGCTTCGTGCGCTGGCAGCACTTGATGAAGCCTTCCCACACCTTGGGGTACTTCCACACCTGGGGACAGGTACGGGACAGGTACGGGGTCAGTGGGGACACCTGGGGACACCTGGGGACAGGTACAGGGTCAGTGGGGACACCTGGGGACAGGTACGGGGTCAGTGGGGACAGGTTTGGGGTCAGTGGGGACACCTGGGGACAGGTATGGGGACAGGTACAGGGTCAGTGGGGACACCTGGGGACAGGTTTGGGACACAGGGGACACCTGGGGACAGGTACAGGGTCACTGGGGACACCTGGGGACACCTGGGGACAGGTTTGGGACACAGGGGACACTGCGGCTTCGTGCGCTGGCAGCACTTGATGAAGCCTTCCCACACCTTGGGGTACTTCCACACCTGGGGACAGGTACAGGGTCAGTGGGGACACCTGGGGACACCTGGGGACAGGTACAGGGTCAGTGGGGACACCTGGGGACAGGTTTGGGACACAGGGGACACCTGGGGACAGGTACAGGGTCAGTGGGGACACCTGGGGACAGGTTTGGGGTCAGTGGGGACACCTGGGGACACCTGGGGACAGGTACAGGGTCAGTGGGGACACCTGGGGACAGGTATGGGGTCAGCAGGGCTGGGGGGAATAGGGAATTTTGGGGTGAATTTTGGTGGAATTTTTAGGGTGATTTTGGGGGTATTTCAGCAGATTTTTGAGGGGATTTTGGGTGGAATTTGGGGGATTTTTGGGGCGATTTTGAGGGTATTTTTTTGAGGATTTTGGGGTGATTTTGGGGCTCCAGACCTGCTTCACGATGAGCCTGGAGAGGATGTTCATGATGATGGTCAGGGCCTGGATCACCCTGCCCTGCTGTCCCCACAGCCCCAATTTTGTGGTGATTTTTGGGGCGATTTTGAAGGGATTTTTGGCAGGATTTTGGGGTGATTCTGGGGTATTTTTGGGGTGATTTTGGGGCTCCACACCTGCTTCACGATGAGCCTGGAGAAGATGTTCATGACCAACCCACCTAGGTGCAGGTACATAACCCCTGCTGTCCCCACAACACCAATTCTGGGGTGATTTTTGGGGCGATTTTGAAGGGATTTTTGGCAGGATTTTGGGGTGATTCTGGGGTATTTTTGGGGCTCCACACCTGCTTCATGATGAGCCTGGTGAGGATGTTCATGACGAACCCACCTAGGTGCAGGTACATAACCCCTGGTGTCCCCACAGCCCCAATTCTGGGGCGATTTTTGGGGCGATTTTGAAGGGATTTTTGGGGTGATTTTGGGGTGATTCTGGGGTATTTTTGGGGCGATTTTGAAGGGATTTTTGGCAGGATTTTGGGGTGATTCTGGGGTATTTTTGGGGTGATTTTGGGGCTCCAGACCTGCTTCACGATGAGCCTGGAGAGGATGTTCATGATGACGGTCAGGGCCTGGATCACCCTGCCCTGCTGTCCCCACAGCCCCAATTTTGTGGTGATTTTTGGGGTGATTTTGGGGTGATTCTGGGGTATTTTTGGGGTGATTTTGGGGCCCCAGACCTGCTTCATGATGAGCCTGGAGAGGATGTTCATGACGAACCCACCTAGGTGCAGGTACATAACCCCTGGTGTCCCCACAACACCAATTTCGGGGCGATTTTTGGGGCGATTTTGAAGGGATTTTTGGCAGGATTTTGGGGTGATCCTGGGGTATTTTTGGGGGGATTTTGGGGCTCCAGACCTGCTTCATGATGAGCCTGGAGAGGATGTTCATGATGATGGTCAGGGCCTGGATCACCCTGCCCTGGTGTCCCCACAGCCCCAATTTCGGGGCGATTTTTGGGGGAATTTCAGCGGATTTTTGGGGCGATTTTGAAGGGGTTTTTGGCAGGATTTTGGGGTGATTCTGGGGTATTTTTGGGGCTTCACACCTGCTTCATGATGAGCCTGGAGAGGATGTTCATGACGAAGCCGCCCAGGCGCGGGTACATGGTCAGGGCCTGGATCACCGTGCGCATCAGCAGCATGGGCAGGGGGCTCTGCTCCATCAGCTGCTGCATCACCACCGCCAGCACCTCCGACGTGTACACGTTCCGCTCGGCGAAGCACAGGTTGGTGGCTGCGGGGACACTGGGAGTCACTGGGAGCCACTGGGAGGCACTGGGAGGGCATTGGGAGGCACTGGGGGCGGATTGGGAGTGACTGGGAAGCACTGGGAGGCACTGGGAGGGGATTGGGAGGGCATTGGGAGGCACTGGGAGCGGATTGGGAGTGACTGGGAGCCACTGGGAGTGACTGGGAAGCACTGGGAGGCACTAAAAGGGCGCTAAAGGGGTGTTTGGGGGCACTGGGAGGGCACTGGGAGGCACTGGGAGCGGATTGGGAGCGACTGGGAGTGACTGGGAGTGACTGGGAAGCACTGGGAGGCACTGGGAGGGGATTGGGAGGGCACTGGGAGGCACTGGGAGCGGATTGGGAGTGACTGGGAGTCACTGGGAGCCACTGGGAGGGACTGGGAGGGCATTGGGAGTGACTGGGAAGCACTGGGAGGCACTAAAAGGGCGCTAAAGGGGTGTTTGGGGGCACTGGGAGTGACTGGGAGGCACTGGGAGGGGATTGGGAGGGCACTGGGAGGGCACTGGGAGTGACTGGGAGTGACTGGGAAGCACTGGCAGGCACTAAAAGGGCACTAAAGGGGTGTTTGCGGGCACTGGGATTGACTGGGAGGGGATTGGGAGGGCACTGGGATTGACTGGGAGGCACTGGGAGGGGATTGGGAGTGACTGGGAGGCACTGGGAGGCACTAAAAGGGCGCCAAAGGGGTGTTTGGGGGCACTGGGAGGGCACTGGGAGGGCACTGGGAGGGGATTGGGAGTGACTGGGAGTCACTGGGAGTGACTGGGAGGGACTGGGAGGGCATTGGGAGTGACTGGGAGGCACTGGGAGTCACTGGGAGGGTGCCAAAGGGGTGTTTGGGTGTCCCTGTCCCCCCTGGGTGCCACTGTCCCTGTCCCTGTCCCACCTTTGATGATGGACTTCATGTCACACTTGGCACTGTCCCTGTCACCCCCAGGTGTCCCTGTCACCCCTGGGATGTCCCCAATCCCTGTCCCACCTTTGATGATGAACTTCATGTCACACTTGGCACTGACCCTGTCACCCCCGGAATGTCCCCTGTCCCCCCCAGTGTCACCTGTCCCCACCTTTGATGATGGACTTCATGTCACACTTGGCGCTGTCCCTGTCCCCCCCATGTCCCTGTCACCCCAGTGTCCCCAGTGTCCCTGTCCCACCTTTGATGATGAACTTCATGTCACACTTGGCGCTGTCCGTGTCCCCCCCATGTCCCTGTCACCCCAGTGTCCCCAGTGTCCCTGTCCCACCTTTGATGATGGACTTCATGTCACACTTGGCGCTGTCGATGTTGTGCAGAGCGATCAGGAGCTCCCCAGGGTTCAGAGGGGACACGGCCGAGGTGCCATCGCCTGCGGGGACACGGGGACAGTGACAGGGGACAGTGACACGGCCGAGGTGCCATCGCCTGCGGGGACACGGGGACAGTGACAGGGACAGGGGACAGTGACAGGGACAGGGACACGGCCGAGGTGCCATCGCCTGCGGGGACACGGGGACAGTGACAGGGCTGGGGACAGTGACAGGGGACAGGGACACGGCCGAGGTGCCATCGCCTGCGGGGACACGGGGACAGTGACAGGGACAGGGACACGGCCGAGGTGCCATCGCCTGCGGGGACACAGGGACAGTGACAGGGACAGGGACACGGCCGAGGTGCCATCGCCTGCGGGGACACGGGGACAGTGACAGGGCTGGGGACAGTGACAGGGACAGGGACACGGCCGAGGTGCCATCGCCTGCGGGGACACAGGGACAGTGACAGGGGACAGTGACACGGCCGAGGTGCCATCGCCTGCGGGGACACGGGGACAGTGACAGGGGACAGTGACACGGCCGAGGTGCCATCGCCTGTGGGGACACGGGGACAGTGACAGGGACAGGGACACGGCCGAGGTGCCATCGCCTGCGGGGACACAGGGACAGTGACAGGGGACAGTGACACGGCCGAGGTGCCATCGCCTGCGGGGACACGGGGACAGTGACAGGGGACAGTGACACGGCCGAGGTGCCATCGCCTGTGGGGACACGGGGACAGTGACAGGGACAGGGACACGGCCGAGGTGCCATCGCCTGTGGGGACACAGGGACAGTGACAGGGACAGGGACACGGCCGAGGTGCCATCGCCTGCGGGGACACGGGGACAGTGACAGGGACAGGGACACGGCCGAGGTGCCATTACCTGCAGGGACACAGGGACGGCGACATGGGGAGGGGACAGTGACACAGATGTCCCCTGTCCCCACCCCAGGACTGTCCCATGTCCCACCCCAGGCCTGTCCCCAGCTGTCCCCAAACTGTCCCCAAGCCGTGCCCTCACCGTGCTGCGTCCCCAGCAGGCCTGTCCCCAAGCATTCCCAAGTGTCCCCAAGTGTCCCCACACTGTCCCCAAGCTATCCCCACACGGTCCCCAAGTGTCCCCAGCTGTCCCAGGCCTGTCCCATGTCCCACCCCAGCTGCCCTCAACTGTTCCCACACTGTCCCCAGCTGTCCCCAAACTGTCCCCAAGCTATCCCCACACTGTCCCCAAGTGTCCCCACGCTGCCCCCAAGTGTCCCCAGCTGTCCCAGGCCTGTCCCACGTCCCACCCCAGCTGCCATCAAGTGTTCCCACACTGTCCCCAGCTGTCCCCACACTGTCCCCAAGCTATCCCCACACTGTCCCCACACTGTCCCCAAGTGTTCCCACACTGTCCCCAGCTGTCCCCAGCTGTCCCAGGCCTGTCCCACGTCCCACCCCAGCTGTCCCCACGCTGCCCCCAAGCTGCCCCCAGCTGTCCCCAGCTGTCCCCAGCTCTCCCCACACTGTCCCCAAACTGTCCCCAAGCTATCCCCACACTGTCCCCAAGTGTCCCCACGCTGCCCCCAAGTGTCCCCAGCTGTCCCAGGCCTGTCCCACGTCCCACCCCAGCTGTCCCCATGCTGCCCCCAAGTGTCCCCACACGGTCCCCAAGTGTCCCCAGCTGTCCCAGGCCTGTCCCATGTCCCACCCCAGCTGCCCTCAAGTGTTCCCACACTGTCCCCAGCTGTCTCCACACTGTCCCCAAGTGTTCCCACACTGTCCCCAGCTGTCCCAGGCCTGTCCCACGTCCCACCCCAGCTGTCCCCAGCTGTCCCCAGCTGTCCCCAGCTCTCCCCACACTGTCCCCAAGCTATCCCCACACTGTCCCCACACTGTCCCCAAGTGTCCCCAGCTGTCCCCAGCTGTCCCAGGCCTGTCCCACGTCCCACCCCAGCTGTCCCCAGCTGTCCCCAGCTGTCCCCAGCTCTCCCCACACTGTCCCCAAGCTATCCCCACACTGTCCCCACACTGTCTCCAAGTGTCCCCAGCTGTCCCCAGCTGTCCCAGGCCTGTCCCACGTCCCACCCCAGCTGTCCCCTACTGTCCCCAGCTGTCCCAGGCCTGTCCCACGTCCCACCCCAGCTGTCCCCAGCTGTCCCCAGCTGTCCCCAGTGTCCCTACCGTGCTGTGTCCCCAGGAGCCGATTGAAGACCTCCTTGACCACGATGGGGTTGAGTTTGATGAGTTTGGGCAGCGCCTGAATCACCTCTTTCTGCACCCAAAACGGCACCGCTCAGCCCCGGGGACACCGCGGGGACACCGCGGGGACACCGCGGGGACACTGGGGACACCCAGGTGACACCGGGGACACCGAGGTGGCCCTGGGGACAGCGGCGCTGACCTTCTCCAGGCCGTTGAGCACGGGGATGAGGAAGCGCACGTCCGGCAGCCTCTTGTGGTACAGGTCCCGCACGCGCTTGACCAGCTCCGGGGACGGTGGCACTGCCAGGGGACAGGGGGACAGCGGGGACACCGTCAGCCCGGGGTGGCACTGCCGGGGGACAGGGGGACAGCGGGGACAGCGTCAGCCCGGGGTGGCACTGCCAGGGGACAGGGGGACAGCGGGGACAGCGTCAGCCCGGGGTGGCACTGCCAGGGTGTCACCAGGGACACGGTCAGCCCGGGGTGGCACTGCCAGGGGACAGGGGGACAGCGGGGACACGGTCAGCCCGGGGTGGCACTGCCAGGGGACAGGGGGACAGCGGGGACACGGTCAGCCCGGGGTGGCACTGCCAGGGGACACGGTCAGCCCGGGGTGGCACTGCCAGGGGACAGGGGGACAGCGGGGACACGGTCAGCCCGGGGTGCCACCAGGGACACGGTCAGCCCGGGGTGGCACTGCCAGGGGACAGGGGGACACTGGGGACACGGTCAGCCCGGGGTGGCACCGGGGACATGGTCAGCCCGGGGTGGCACTGCCAGGGGACAGGGGGACACGGTCAGCCCGGGGTGGCACTGCCAGGGGACAGGGGGACAGCAGGGACACGGTCAGCCCGGGGTGTCACCAGGGTGTCACCGGGGGAGGGGACAGCGGTGACACCGGGGACATGGTCAGCCTGGGGTGACACCGGGGACATGGTCAGCCCAGAGTGTCACGGGGGTGTCCCCAGGGGAGGGGACAGCAGTGTCACCAGGGCCATGGCCACCCCCAGGGTGTCCCCAGGTGTCCCCAGGTGTCCCCAGGATGCCCCCAGGTGTCCCCAGGTGTCCCCAGAATGTCCCCAGATGTCCCCAGGTGTCCCCAGGATGCCCCCAGGTGTCCCCAGGATGTCCCCAGGACGCCCCCAGGTGTCCCCAGGTGTCCCCAGGATGCCCCCAGGTGTCCCCAGGTGTCCCCACGATGCCCCCAGGTGTCCCCAGGTGCCCCCAGGATGCCCCCAGGTGTCCCCAGGGTGTCCCCAGGATGCCCCCAGGTGTCCCCAGGTGTCCCCAGGTGTCCCCAGGATGTCCCCAGGTGTCCCCAGGTGTCCCCAGGTGTCCCCGGCCCACCTTTGTCGGTCAGGCTGTGCAGGCAGCGTGTCACCAACGTCTCGGCGCCCTTGGGACAATTCTCCACCAGCAGCAGCAGCTCCGGGGAGTTCATGCCCATCCCGCGGATCTGAAAAATTCACATTTTGGGGCTGATTTAACCAAAAATGGAGGCTTTAAAGCCGGAAAAATTGACCCGAAAATGGAGGGTTTAAAGCTGGAAAAATTGTGTTGGATTGAACCAAAAATGGAGAGTTTAAAGCTGGAAAAATTGTGTCGGACTTAACAAAAAATGGAGAGTTCTAAAGCTGGAAAAACTGTGTCAGATTTAACAAAAAATGGAGGGTTTAAAGCTGGAAAAATTGTGTCAGATTTAACAAAAAATGGAGGGTTTAAAGCTGGAAAAATTGACCCGAAAATGGAGGGTTTAAAGCTGGAAAAACTGTGTTGGATTGAACCAAAAATGGAGAGTTTAAAGCTGGAAAAATTGTGTTGGATTGAACCAAAAATGGAGAGTTTAAAGCTGGAAAAATTGTGTTGGATTGAACCAAAAATGGAGTTTAAAGCTGGAAAAATTGTGCTGGATTGAACCAAAAATGGAGAGTTTAAAGCCGGAGATTTGTGTTGGATTGAACCAAAAATGGAGAGTTTAAAGCTGGAAAAATTGTGTTGGATTGAACCAAAAATGGAAAGTTTAAAGCTGGAAAAATTGTGTTGGATTGAACCAAAAATGGAGAGTTTAAAGCTGGAAAAATTGTGTTGGATTGACCCAAAAATGGAGAGTTTAAAGCTGAAGATTTGTGTCGGATTTAACCGAAAATGGAGAGTTTAAAGCTGAAGATTTGTGTTGGATTGAACCAAAAATGGAGAGTTTAAAGCTGGAAAAATTGTGTTGGATTGAACCAAAAATGGAGTTTAAAGCTGAAGATTTGTGTCAGATTTAACCAAAAATGGAGATTTTAAACCTGGAAGAATTGACCCGAAAACAGAGGGTTTAAAGCTGGAAAAATTGTGTCAGATTTAACCAAAAATGGAGAGTTTAAAGCTGGCAGATTGAACCAAAAATGGAGAGTTTAAAGCTGAAGATTTGTGTCGGATTTAACCGAAAATGGAGAGTTTAAAGCTGAAGATTTGTGTTGGATTGAACCAAAAATGGAGAGTTTAAAGCTGGAAAAATTGTGTTGGATTGAACCAAAAATGGAGAGTTTAAAGCTGGAAAAATTGTGTTGGATTGAACCAAAAATGGAGAGTTTAAAGCTGGAAAAATTGTGTTGGATTGAACCAAAAATGGAGAGTTTAAAGCTGGAAAAATTGTGTTGGATTGAACCAAAAATGGAGAGTTTAAAGCTGGAAAAATTGTGTTGGATTGAACCAAAAATGGAGTTTAAAGCTGGAAAAATTGTGCTGGATTGAACCAAAAATGGAGAGTTTAAAGCCGGAGATTTGTGTTGGATTGAACCAAAAATGGAGAGTTTAAAGCTGGAAAAATTGTGTTGGATTGAACCAAAAATGGAAAGTTTAAAGCTGGAAAAATTGTGTTGGATTGAACCAAAAATGGAGAGTTTAAAGCTGGAAAAATTGTGTTGGATTGACCCAAAAATGGAGAGTTTAAAGCTGAAGATTTGTGTCGGATTTAACCGAAAATGGAGAGTTTAAAGCTGAAGATTTGTGTTGGATTGAACCAAAAATGGAGAGTTTAAAGCTGGAAAAATTGTGTTGGATTGAACCAAAAATGGAGAGTTTAAAGCTGGAAAAATTGTGTTGGATTGAACCAAAAATGGAGAGTTTAAACCCAAATGAGGCCTCGCTCGCCGACCCCCATGATGAGGAAAGTCAACTGCCCCAGTCTGCTCCCAATTAACTGAACCTGTCCCAATTAACCAAACACATTAATTGACACTAAAGGTGTCAAACTGCCAATGGCGCCAATGATGTCAGTGATGTCCCCAGGTGTCCCCAGTGTCCCCAGTGTCCCCAGGTCCTCACGGGCTGCTCGATGACGCGCAGCACGGTGACACTCGACTGCCCCAATCTGCTCCCAATTAACTGAACCTATCCCAATTAACCAAACCCATTAATTGACAGTAAAAGTGTCAAACTGCCAATGGCGCCAATGGTGTCAGTGATGTCCCCAGGTGTCCCCAGGTGTCCCCAGTGTCCTCACGGGCTGCTCGATGACGCACAGCACGGTGACACTCGACTGCCCCAATCTGCTCCCAATTAACCAAACCCATTAATTGATATCGGGGCAGTAAAAGTGTCAAACTGCCAATGGCGCCAATGGTGTCAGTGATGTCCCCAGGTGTCCCCAACGTCCCCAGTGTCCCCAAGTTCTCACAGGCTGCTCGATGATGTGCAGCACAGTGACACTCGACTGCCCCAATCTGCTCCCAATTAACTGAACCTGTCCCAATTAACCAAACCCATTAATTGACACTAAAGGTGTCAAACTGCCAATGGCGCCAATGGTGCCAATGGTGTCAATGATGTCCCCAGGTGTCCCCAATGTCCCCAATGTCCCCAGTGTCCTCACGGGCTGCTCGATGACGCACAGCACGGTGACACTCGACTGCCCCAATCTGCTCCCAATTAACCAAACCCATTAATTGATATCGGGGCAGTAAAAGTGTCAAACTGCCAATGGCGCCAATGGTGTCAGTGATGTCCCCAGGTGTCCCCAACGTCCCCAGTGTCCCCAAGTTCTCACGGGCTGCTCGATGATGTGCAGCACAGTGACACTCGACTGCCCCAATCTGCTCCCAATTAACTGAACCTGTCCCAATTAACCAAACCCATTAATTGACACTAAAGGTGTCAAACTGCCAATGGCGCCAATGGTGCCAATGGTGTCAATGATGTCCCCAGGTGTCCCCAATGTCCCCAATGTCCCCAGTGTCCTCACGAGCTGCTCGATGACGCGCAGCACGGTGACACTCAACTGCCCCAATCTGCTCCCAATTAACCAAACCCATTAAATTAACCAAACCCTTTAATTGACACTAAAAGTCTGTAAATCCCCATGATGTCCCCAGGTGTCCCCAGTGTCCTCACGGGCTGCTCGATGACGCGCAGCACGGTGACACTCGACTGCCCCAATCTGCTCCCAATTAACTGAACCTGTCCCAATTAACGGAACCCATTAAATTAACCAAACCCATTAAATGTGTGTAAATCCCCATGATGTCCCCAATGTCCCCAGTGTCCCCAGTGTCCCCGAGTCCTCACGGGCTGCTCGATGACACGCAGCACGGTGACACTCGACTGCCCCAATCTGCTCCCAATTAACTGAACCTGTCCCAATTAACCAAACCCATTAACTGACACTAAAGGTGTCAAACTGCCAATGGCGCCAATGATGTCCCCAACGTCCCCAGTGACCCCAACGTCCCCAGTGTCCCCAATGTCCCCAGTGTCCTCACAGGCTGCTCGATGACGAGCAGCACGGTGACACTCGACTGCCCCAATCTGCTCCCAATTAACTGAACCCTTTAATTGACAGTAAAAGTGTCAAACTGGCAGTGGTGCCAACAGTGTCAATGATGTCCCCAGGTGTCCCCAGTGTCCCCAGTGTCCCCAGTGTCCCCAGTGTCCCCAAGTCCTCACGGGCTGCTCAATGACGCGCAGCACGGTGACACTCAGCTGCCCCAATCTGCTCCCAATTAACGGAACCCTTTAATTGACAGTAAAAGTGTCAAACTGCCAATGGCGCCAATGATGTCAGTGGATGGCAATGATGTCCCCAGTGTCCCCAGTGTCCCCAGTGTCCTCACGGGCTGCTCGATGACGCACAGCACAGTGACACTGAGCTGCCCCAATCTGCTCCCAGTCCCAATTAACCAAACCCATTAATTGACACTAAAGGTGTCAAACTGCCAATGGCGCCAATGATGTCCCCAATGTCCCCAGTGTCCCCAACGTCCCCAGTGTCCCCAACGTCCCCAGTGTCCTCACGGGCTGCTCGATGACGCGCAGCACAGTGACACTCGACTGCCCCAATCTGCTCCCAATTAACCAAACCCATTAATTGATATCGGGGCAGTAAAAGTGTCAAACTGCCAATGGTGCCAATAGTGCCAATGATGTCCCCAGGTGTCCCCAGTGTCCCCAATGTCCCCATGTCCTCACGGGCTGCTCGATGACGCGCAGCACGGTGACACTGAGCTGCCCCAATCTGCTCCCAGTCCCAATTAACCAAACCCATTAATTGATACTAAAGGTGTCAAACTGCCAATGGCGCCAATGGTGTCAATGATGTCCCCAGGTGTCCCCAATGTCCCCAATGTCCCCAGGTCCTCACGGGCTGCTCGATGACGCGCAGCACGGTGACACTTGACTGCCCCAATCTGCTCCCAATTAACCAAACCCATTAATTGACAGTAAAGGTGTCAAACTGCCAAAGGTGCCAATGA
The DNA here is from genome assembly GCA_036630365.1 of Acanthiza pusilla. Taxonomy (NCBI): domain Eukaryota; kingdom Metazoa; phylum Chordata; class Aves; order Passeriformes; family Acanthizidae; genus Acanthiza; species Acanthiza pusilla. The sequence continues at coordinate 72,154 of JAXCHO010000675.1, forward strand.
TGTCAGTGATGTCAATGATGTCCCCAGGTGTCCCCAGTGTCCCCAGGTCCTCACGGGCTGCTCGATGACGCGCAGCACGGTGACACTCGACTGCCCCAATCTGCTCCCAATTAACTGAACCTGTCCCAATTAACCAAACCCACTAAAGGATGTGTAAATCCCCATGATGTCCCCAATGTCCCCAATGTCCCCAACGTCCCCAGTGTCCCCGAGTCCTCACGGGCTGCTCGATGACGCGCAGCACGGTGACACTCAGCTGCCCCAATCTGCTCCCAATTAACCAAACCCATTAATTGATATGGGGGCAGTAAAAGTGTCAAACTGCCAATGGTGCCAATGGTGTCAATGATGTCCCCAATGTCCCCTGTGTCCCCAACGTCCCCAGTGTCCCCAGTGTCCTCACGGGCTGCTCGATGACGCGCAGCACGGTGACACTCAGCTGCCCCAATCTGCTCCCAATTAACCAAACCCTTTAATTGACAGTAAAAGTGTCAAACTGCCAAAGGTGCCAGTGATGTCCCCAACGTCCCCTGTGTCCCCAATGTCCCCAATGTCCCCAGTGTCCTCACGGGCTGCTCAATGACGTGCAGCACGGTGACACTCGACTGCCCCAGTCTGCTCCCAATTAACGGAACCCTTTAATTGACACTAAAGGTGTCAAACTGCCAATGGCGCCAATGGTATCAGTGATGTCCCCAGTGTCCCCAATGTCCCCAAGTCCTCACGGGCTGCTCGATGACGCGCAGCACCGTGACACTCGACTGCCCCAATCTGCTCCCAATTAACTGAACCTGTCCCAATTAACCAAACCCATTAATTGACACTAAAGGTGTCAAACTGCCAATGGCGCCAATGGTGTCAATGATGTCAGTGATGTCCCCAATGTCCCCAGTGTCCCCAGTGTCCTCACGGGCTGCTCGATGACGCGCAGCACGGTGACACTCAGCTGCCCCAATCTGCTCCCAATTAACGGAACCCTTTAATTGACAGTAAAGGTGTCAAACTGCCAAAGGTGCCAATGATGTCAGTGATGTCAATGATGTCCCCAGGTGTCCCCAATGTCCCCAGTGTCCCCAGTGTCCTCACGGGCTGCTCGATGACGCGCAGCACGGTGACATTCAACTGCCCCAGTCTGCTCCCAATTAACTGAACCTGTCCCAATTAACCAAACCCATTAATTGACACTAAAGGTGTCAAACTGCCAATGGCGCCAATGGTGCCAATGATGTCCCCAGGTGTCCCCAGTGTCCCCAGTGTCCCCAGTGTCCTCACGGGCTGCTCGATGACGTGCAGCACGGTGACACTCAACTACCCCAATCTGCTCCCAATTAACTGAACCTGTCCCAATTAACCAAACCCATTAATTCACAGTCAAAGTGTCAAACTGCCAATGGCGCCAATGGTGTCAATGATGTCCCCAATGTCCCCAAGTGTCCCCAGTGTCCTCACGGGCTGCTCGATGACGCGCAGCACGGTGACACTCGACTGCCCCAATCTGCTCCCAATTAACCAAACCCATTAATTGATATCGGGGCAGTAAAAGTGTCAAACTGCCAAAGGTGCCAATGATGTCAGTGATGTCAATGATGTCCCCAGGTGTCCCCAGTGTCCCCAGTGTCCTCACGGGCTGCTCGATGACGCGCAGCACGGTGCGCTTGATGTCGGCGATGGCCTCGGTGTAGACGGAGGCGAGCTCGTGGATCAGCTTGTGGTTGTGCGGCAGCAGCGCCAGGTACAGGTACAGGCACTGCTTGATGGTCTCCTCCGTCCAGGGCGCCGCCACCTCTGGGGACAAAAATGGGTTAAAACGGGGTGGAAATGGGAAAAAAATGGGAAAAAATGGGAAAAAATGGGAAAAAATGGGAAAAAATGGGAAAAAACGGGTAAAAATGGGCTGGAAATGGGAAAAAATGGGTCAATAATCAAAACGTTTGATGGTCTCCTCCGTCCAGGGCGCCGCCACCTCTGTGGGGAAAAACGGGGAAAAACGGGCTGGAAAAGGGAAAAAATGGGCTGGAAATGGGAAAAATGGGAAGAAATGGGAAAAAATGGGCTGGAAATGGGAAAAATGGGCTGGAAATGGGAAAAAATGGGCTGGAAATGGGAAAAATGGGAAAAAATGGGCTGGAAATGGGAAAAAATGGGTCAATAATCAAAACGTTTGATGGTCTCCTCCGTCCAGGGCGCCGCCACCTCTGTGGGGAAAAACGGGGAAAAACGGGCTAAAACGGGCTGGAAATGGGAAAAAATGGGCTGGAAATGGGAAAAAATGGGAAAAAATGGGAAAAATGGGAAAAAATGGGAAAAAATGGGCTGGAAATGGGAAAAAATGGGCTGGAAATGGGAAAAATGGGAAAAAATGGGCTGGAAATGGGAAAAAATGGGAAGAAATGGGCTGGAAATGGGAAAAAATGGGAAAAAATGGGAAAAAATGGGCTGGAAATGGAAAAAAATGGGAAAAAATGGGAAAAAATGGGCTGGAAATGGGAAAAAATGGGAAAAAACGGGAAAAAATGGGCTGGTAATGGGTAAAAATGGGCTGGAAATGTGTAAAAATGGGTCAATAATCAAAACGTTTGATGGTCTCCTCCGTCCAGGGTGCCGCCACCTCTGCGGGGAAAAACGGGTTAAAACGGGGTGGAAATGGGAAAAAAATGGGAAAAAATGGGAAAAAATGGGAAAAAATGGGAAAAAACGGGTAAAAATGGGTAAAAATGGGCTGGAAATGGGAAAAAATGGGAAAAAATGGGAAAAAATGGGCTGGAAATGGGAAAAAATGGGTCAATAATCAAAACGTTTGATGGTCTCCTCCGTCCAGGGCGCCGCCACCTCTGCGGAGAAAAACTAGTTAAAATGGGGTGGAAATGGGAAAAAACGGGGTATTGATGAGCAAAAATGGGTCAATAACCAAAAAGTTTGATCATCTCCTCCATCCAGGGTGCCGCCACCTCTGCGGGGAGGGACAAAAATGGGTTAAAATGGGCTGGAAATGGGAAAAAATGGGCTGGAAATGGCCAAAAATGGGCTGGAAATGGGCAAAAACGGGCTGGTGATGACCCAATTAATGGTGCCACCTCTGGGGACAAAAGGGACAGGAAAAAGGGGAGGCAGGGCTCAAAAACAAAAGAGGCTGGAAATGAGCAAAAACATTTGGTATTTCCCATACACCATTTGACATTTCCCATGCAATAACTGACATTTCCCCTAAAATATTCGATATTTCCCATACAATATTTGAAATTTCCCATAAAATACACATTATTTCTCAAGATTTTGGGATTTCTCACACAAAAATTAGGATTTTGGGTCTCACCCGTGTCCTTGTCGGCCCCGAACAGCACCGAGGGAGGGTTGGGGTGCACCATAAAATATTCAATATTTCCCATAAAATATTCAACATTTCCCATAAAACACACATTATTTCTCAAGACTTTGGGATTTCTCACACAAAAATTAGGATTTTGGGTCTCACCCGTGTCCTTGTCGGCCCCGAACAGCACCGAGGGAGGGTTGGGGTGCACCAGGAAACATTTGACATTTCCCACAAAACATTTGGTATTTCCCATAAAATATTCAACATTTCCCATAAAATACACATTATTTCTCAAGATTTTGGGATTTCTCACACAAAAATTTGGGATTTTGGGTCTCACCCGTGTCCTGGTCGGCCCCGAACAGCACCGAGGGAGGGTTGGGGTGCACCATAAAGCATTTGACATTTCCCATAAAATATTCAATATTTCCCATAAAATATTCGATATTTCCCACAAAATACACATTATTTCTCAAGATTTTGGGGTTTTCCATATAAAATTCGGGATTTTGGTCTCACCCGTGTCCTTGTCGGCCCCGAACAGCACCGAGGGAGGGTTGGGGTGCACCATAAAATATTCAATATTTCCCATAAAATATTCAACATTTCCCATAAAACACACATTATTTCTCAAGATTTTGGGGTTTTCCATATAAAATTCAGGATTTTGGTCTCACCCGTGTCCTTGTCGGCCCCGAACAGCACCGAGGGAGGGTTGGGGTGCACCATAAAATATTTGACATTTCCCACAAAATATTCAATATTTCCCATAAAACATTTGACATCTCCCAAAGATTTTGGGATTTCCCATAAAATATTTAATATTTCCCACAAAATATTCTACATTTCCCAGATAAAATTCGGGATTTTGGGTCTCACCCGTGTCCTTGTCGGCCCCGAACAGCACCGAGGGAGGGTCGGGGTGCACCATAAAACATTTGACATTTCCCACAAAACATTTGATATTTCCCATAAAATATTCAATATTTCCCATAAAACACACATTATTTCTCAAGATTTTGGGGTTTTCCATATAAAATTCGGGATTTTGGGTCTCACCTGTGTCCTTGTCGGCCCCGAACAGCACCGAGGGAGGGTTGGGGTGCACCATAAAATATTCAATATTTCCCACAAAACATTTGGTATTTCCCATAAAATATTCAATATTTCCCATAAAATATTCAATATTTCCCATACAATATTTGAAATTTCACATAAAATACACATTATTTCTCAAGATTTTGGGGTTTTCCATATAAAATTCGGGATTTTGGGTCTCACTCGTGTCCTTGTCGGCCCCGAACAGCACCGAGGGAGGGTTGGGGTGCACCATAAAATATTCAATATTTCCCATAAAATATTCAATATTTCCCACAAAATATTCAATATTTCCCACAAAATACACATTATTTCTCAAGATTTTGGGATTTCTCACACAAAAATTAGGATTTTGGTCTCACTCGTGTCCTTGTCGGCCCCGAAGAGCACCGAGGGAGGGCTGGGGTGCACCATAAAATATTCACTATTTCCCATAAAATATTCAATATTTCCCACAAAATACACATTATTTCTCAAGATTTTGGGGTTTTCCATATGAAATTCGGGATTTTGGGTCTCACCCGTGTCCTTGCCGGCCCCGAACAGCACCGAGGGAGGGTTGGGGTGCACCATAAAATATTCAATATTTCCCATAAAATATTCAATATTTCCCACAAAACACACATTATTTCTCAAGATTTTGGGATTTCTCACACAAAAATTAGGATTTTGGGTCTCACCCGTGTCCTTGTCGGCCCCGAACAGCACCGAGGGAGGGTTGGGGTGCACCAGGAGCTGCAGATAATTGAGGGCAAACTTCTCCACATACTCGCGGAGCTGCTCCTTCTCGTACATGCGCTTGATGAACAGCAGTGCCTGCTGCCGCACCTGCCAGGGGGGACATCTGTGTCACCTGAGTGTCCCCAAGTGTCACCTCAGTGCCACCAAATAACCCCAGAGTGTCCCCAGAGTGTCCCCAGAGCTGCTCCTTCTCGTACGTGCGCTTGATGAACAGCAGCGCCTGCTGCCGCACCTGCCGGGGGGGACACCTGTGTCACCTGAGTGTCCCCAAGTGTCACCTCAGTGTCACCAAATAACCCCAGAGTGTCCCCAGAGTGTCCCCAGAGTGTCCCCGGAGCTGCTCCTTCTCATACGTGTGCTTGATGAACAGCAGCGCCTGCTGCCGCACCTGCCAGGGGGACACCTGTGTCACCTGAGTGTCCCCAAATGTCACCTCAGTGCCACCAAATAACCCCAGAGTGTCCCCAGAGTGTCCCCGGAGCTGCTCCTTCTCGTACATGCGCTTGATGAACAGCAGCGCCTGTTCAAGTGCCACCTGAGTGTCCCCAAAGGTGCCCCCGGGGTGTCCCCAGGATGTCCCCAGGTGTCCCCACCTTGTCCTTCTCGTGGGAGCTGAGGTCCAGCAGCACGTGCAGGTACTGGAACTGCCGCGAGGGACGCTTGAAGATCAGGTCCCGCAGGGTGGACATGCCCAGGTACGTGCGGCTCTGCGGGGACAGCAGTGTCACCTCCCCTGTCTCTGTCACCTCCCTGGGTCACCTCCCCTGACTGTGCCACCTCCCCATGTCCCCTCTGCAGGGTGGACATGCCCAGGTACGTGCGGCTCTGCGGGGACAGCAGTGTCACCTCCCCTGTCTGTGTCACCTCCCCTGACTGTGTCACCTCCCCTGACTGTGTCACCTCCCTGTGTCACCTCCCCATGTCCCCTCGCCTGTGTCCCCTCTTCAGGGTGGACATGCCCAGGTACGTGCGGCTCTGCGGGGACAGCAGTGTCACCTCCCTGGGTCACCTCCCTGGGTCACCTCCCCTGTCTGTGTCACCTCCCTGGGTCACATCCCCTGACTGTGTCACCTCCCTGGGTCACCTCCCCTGTCTGTGTCACCTCCCTGGGTCACATCCCCTGACTGTGTCACCTCCCTGGGTCACCTCCCCTGTCTGTGTCACCTCCCTGGGTCACATCCCCTGACTGTGTCACCTCCCCGGGTCACCTCCCTGAGTCACCTCCCCGGGTCACGTCCCCTGCCTGTGTCACCTCCCCATGTCCCCTCCCCTGTGTCCCCTCTTCAGGGTGGACATGCCCAGGTAGGTGTGGCTCTGTGGGGACAGCGCTGTCACCTCCCCGGGTCACCTCCCTGTGTCACCTCCCCTCCCTGTGTCACCTCCCCAGGTCACCTTTGCAGGGTGGACATGCCCAGGTATGTGCAGCTCTGTGGGGACAGCGCTGTCACCTCCCTGGCTCACCTCCCGGTGTCCCCTGTCCCTCCCACTGTCCCCTGGTGTCCCCATGTCCTCTCCCCACGTCCTCTGATGTCACCGCCCAGTGTCCCCTGGTGTCCCCACCTCCTCCTCGCAGTACTTGCAGATGACCTCAGGGGCACAATGGTGTCCCCTGCCCATGTCCCCATGTCCCCATGTCCCCTCCCTGGTGTCCCCATGTCCCCTGTCCCCACCTCGTCCTCGCAGTACTTGCGGATGACCTCCAGGGCACTCTCGGTGATGAGCGGCGCCTCCAGCACCACTTTGGTGAAAATCCTGCGGGAGGGGACAAGGGACAGCGCCGCTGTCACCGCCAGCGTCACCACCGATGTCACCACCGATGTCACCAGGGCAGGGTTGGTGGCTCTGCTCTGTCCCCAGCGGCACAGGCCTGGTCCCAGTGGCGCTGTCCCATCCCCTGGTGGCCCTGTCCTAGACCTGATGGCACTGTGGTGGCACTGACCCCACCCTGCTGACACTGTCCCCATCCCAACCCCAGTGTCCCCAGTGTCCCCATCCCAACCCTGGTGGCACCAACCAACCCAGTCTTGGTGGCCCCATCACATCCCTGGTGTCCCCAACCCAAGGCTGGTGGCACCAACCAACCCAATCTGAGGGTCCCATCCCATCCCCGCTGTCCCCATCCCCTGCTGGTGTCCCCGGTGTCCCCACCCGTCCTTCTGGTCACGTTTCTCCTGCAGGATCCCCACCGTCCCTGGTGGCACCAACCCAACTCTGGTGTCCCCATGCCATCCCCGCTGTCCCCATCCCCCTGTTGGTGTCCCCGGTGTCCCCATCCTGTCCCCGGTGTCCCCACCCGTCCTTCTGGTCGCGTTTCTCCTGCAGGCCGGCCAGCAGCCCTGGTGACACCAACTCTGGTGTCCCCACTGTCCCCATCCCATCCCCACTGTCCCCATCCCCCTGTTGGTGTCCCCACTGTCCCCATCCTGTCCCCACCTGTCCTTCTGGTCGGGTTTCTCCTGCAGGATTCCCACCATCCCTGGTGTCCCCATGCCATCCCCGCTGTCCCCATCCCCCTGTTGGTGTCCCCAGTGTCCCCATCCTGTCCCCAGTGTCCCCACCCGTCCTTCTGGTCGGGTTCCTCCTGCAGGATTCCCACCATCCCTGGTGTCCCCATCCCATCCCCGGTGTCCCCATCCCCCTGTTGGTGTCCCCACTGTTCCCATCCCATCCCTGCTGTCCCCATCCCCTGTTGGTGTCCCCAGTGTCCCCATCCTGTCCCCGGTGTCCCCATCCCCCTGTTGGTGTCTCCACTGTCCCCATCCTGTCCCCGCTGTCCCCACCCGTCCTTCTGGTTGCGTTTCTCCTGCAGGCCGGCCAGCAGCCCTGGTGACACCAACTCTGGTGTCCCCACTGTCCCCATCCCATCCCCGCTGTCCCCATCCCCCTGTTGGTGTCCCCAGTGACCCCGTCCTGTCCCCGGTGTCCCCACCCGTCCTTCTGGTCAGGTTTCTCCTGCAGGATTCCCACCGTCCCTGGTGTCCCCATGCCATCCCCGCTGTCCCCATCCCCCTGTTGGTGTCCCCAGTGTCCCCAGTGTCCCCATCCTGTCCCCGGTATCCCCATCCCTGCTGTCCCCATCCTGTCCCCGGTGTCCCCAGTGTCCCCATCCTGACCCCGGTATCCCCATCCCTGGTGTCCCCATCCCATCCCCGCTGTCCCCATCCCCCTGTTGGTGTCCCCAGTGTCCCCATCCTGTCCCCGGTGTCCCCACCCGTCCTTCTGGTCGGGTTTCTCCTGCAGGCCGGCCAGCAGCCCGATGAGGCACTCGTCGTAGCGCTCCAGGCCACCGCCAGGGCCACCACCAGGGCCACCACCGGGGCCACCGCCGCGGGCCAGGTGCGCGTTGTACTCCTGGAAGAGCCACGCGAACGCCAGGTCCAGGCGGCCCCGGACGTCGTCCAGGATGAAGGACAGCACCTCGCCCTTGAGGGGCACCTCAAACTGCGTCACCAGCGAGGCCAGGATCTTCACGCGGGCCTGGGGGACACCAGAGGGGCAGTTGGGGTCACTTGGGGTCACTCTGGGGTCATTTGGGGTCAGTCAGGGGACAGTCAGGGGCACCTCGAGCTGCGTCACCAGCGAGGCCAGGATCTTCACGCGGGCCTGGGGGACACCGGGGGTCACTCAGGGGTCATTTGGGGGCACCAGGGGTCACTTGGGGTCAGTCAGGGGTCATTTGGGGTCACTCAGGGGCACCTCGAACTGTGTCACCAGCGAGGCCAGGATCTTCACGCAGGCCTGGGGGACACTGGGGGTCACTCAGGGGTCATTTGGGGTCACCAGGGGTCACTCAGGGGTCATTTGGGGTCACTCTGGGGTCACTTGGGGTCAGTCAGGGGTCATTTGGGGTCACCAGGGGTCACTCAGGGGTCATTTGGGGTCACCAGGGATCACTTGGGGACAGTCAGGGGACAGTCAGGGGCACCTCAAACTGTGTCACCAGCGAGGCCAGGATCTTCACGCGGGCCTGGGGGACACCAGAGGGGCAGTTGGGGTCACTTGGGGTCACCAGGGGTCATTTAGGGACAGTCAGGGGACAGTCAGGGGCACCTCGAGCTGCGTCACCAGCGAGGCCAGGATCTTCACGCGGGCCTGGGGGACACTGGGGGTCACTTGGGGTCACTGAGGGGACAGTCAGGGGTCACTTAGGGTCAGTCAAGGGTCACTCAAGGGCTACTCAAGGGCAACTCAAGGGTCACTCAAGCGTTTCCTGGGGCTACCCCAGGGGTATCCTGGGGGTCTCCTGGGGGTATTTCCAGAGGAATTCTGGGAGTATCCCAGGGGGTATTTCCAGAGGAATTCCGGGGGTATTTCCGGAGGAATTCCGGGGGTATTTCCGGAGGAATTCCGGGGGTATTTCCGGAGGAATTCCGGGGGTATCCCAGGGTTATTCTGGGAGTATTTCCAGGAATATCCCAGGGAGATCCAGAGGGTATTTCTGGAGAAATTCTAGGTATATCCCCAGGGTAATTCTGGGGTAATTTCAGGGTAATCCCACGTAATCTCAGGATAATTCTGGGGATATCCTCGGGTTATCCTGGGTAATCCCAGGGTAATTCTGGGGTCATCCCAGGTTATCCAGGGGTAATCCCAGGGTGATTTTGGGGTTATCCCAGGGTAATTTCGGGACAATTCCGGGGTTATCCTGGGTTAGCCAAGGGTTATCCCGGGTAATTTCAGGGTTATCCTGGGTAATCCCGGGGTAATTCCAGGGCGATCCCGGGGTGATTTTGGGGTAATCCCAGGGTAATTTCGGGGTAATTCCGGGGCAATCCTGGGGTTATCTCGGGTAACCCCAGGGTAATTCTGGGGTCATCCCAGGGTGATTTCGGGTAATCCCAGGGTGATTTTGGGGTCATCCCAGGTAATCCCAGGGTGATTTCGGGGTCATCCCGGGTAATCCCAGGGTAATCCCCGGGGTAATTCCAGGGCGATCCCGGGGTGATTTTGGGGTAATCCCAGGGTAATTTCGGGGTAATTCCGGGGCAATCCTGGGGTTATCTCGGGTAACCCCAGGGTAATTCTGGGGTCATCCCAGGTTATCCAGGGGTAATCCCAGGGTGATTTCGGGGTCATCCCGGGTAATCCCAGGGTGATTTCGAGGTCATCCCGGGTAATCCCAGGGTAATTTCGGGGTAATTCCAGGGTAATTTCGGGGTAATTCCGGGGCAATCCTGGGGTTATCTCGGGTAACCCCAGGGTAATTCTGGGGTCATCCCAGGTTATCCAGGGGTAATCCCAGGGTGATTTCGGGATCATCCCGGGTAATCCCAGGGTGATTTCGGGGTCCCCCCGCGTACCTGAGCGGCGCCGCTGGCGGCCACGGCCCTCTCGGAGCGCAGGATGCGGCGCACGGCGCCGAGCTTCAGCTTCTCCACCTGCACGTCGCTGAGCGGCTTCAGCACGTCGCTCAGCCGGAACACCTTCTTGCGGCCCCCGGCCCCCGCCAGCCTGCAGCGGGAACGGGAATGGGATTGGGATCCAGGGAATGGGACTGGGATCCAGCGGGAATGGGATTGGGATTGGATTGGGAACGGGATCCAGCGGGAATGGGATCAGGAATGGGAATGGGATCTGATTGGGACTGGGAGCAGACTGGGATCGGAATTGGGATCGGGAATGGGATTGGGAATGGGAGTGGATTGGGATCGAGGTTGGGAACGGGACTGGGATGCAGTGGGAATGGGACTGGGATTGGGAATGGGACTGGGATTGGGAATGGGACTGGGATTGGGAATGGGACTGGGATTCTGCTGGGTTCATCCTGCTCCATCAATCCCACCCCAAATCCCCGAATCCCCAAATTCCCAAATCCCCAAATCCCCAAATCCCAGTGGGAATGGGGTCACACTCACCGTGGCTGCGTGGCCGGGATGATGGGCTCGGGTCAGCGCCATCAATCCCACCCCAAATCCCCAAATTCCCAAATCCCAGTGGGAATGGGGTCACACTCACCGTGGCTGCGTGGCCGGGATGATGGGCTCGGCCTGGCACCATCAATCCCAAATCCCCAAATTCCCAAATCCCAGTGGGAATGGGGTCACACTCACCGTGGCTGCGTGGCCGGGATGATGGGCTCAGGCCAGCACCATCAATCCCAAATCCCCAAATTCCCAAATCCCCAAATTCCCAAATTCCCAAATCCCAGTGGGAACGGGGTCACACTCACCGTGGCTGCGTGGCCGGGATGATGGGCTTGGGTCAGCACCATCAATCCCAAATCCCCAAATTCCCAAATCCCAGTGGGAATGGGGTCACACTCACCGTGGCTGCGTGGCCGGGATGATGGGCTCGGGCCAGCGCCATCAATCCTATCCCAAATCCCCAAATTCCCAAATCCCACCGGGAATGGGGTCACACTCACCGTGGCTGCGTGGCCGGGATGATGGGCTCGGGTGGGCACCATCAATCCCAAATCCCCAAATTCCCAAATCCCACCGGGAATGGGGTCACACTCACCGTGGCTGCGTGGCCGGGATGATGGGCTCGGGTCAGCACCATCAATCCTATCCCAAATCCCCGAATCCCCAAATCCCACACCCCAAATCCCAGTGGGAATGGGGTCACACTCACCGTGGCTGCGTGGCCGGGATGATGGGCTCGGGCCGGCACCATCAATCCTATCCCAAATCCCCAAATCCCCAAATCCCAGCGGGAATGGGGTCACACTCACCGTGGCTGCATGGCCGGGATGATGGGCTCGGGTCAGCACCATCAATCCCAAATCCCCAAATTCCCAAATCCCAGTGGGAATGGGGTCACACTCACCGTGGCTGCGTGGCCGGGATGATGGGCTCGGGGCGCCGCTTGGCCTGGGGGGTCTCGTCCAGCGCCCCTCCGGCCGAGCCGTGGGCGCCCAGCACGGCGATGGCCTGGCCCTGGCCCAGGGCCGACAGGCGTCGCTTGATCACCACCGGGTCCGGCTTGGCTGCCTTCTCCTCCTTGGGCTCCTCCCGCAGCAGCTTCGTCTGCTCCACGCCTGCGGAGAGAGCCGAAATCCCAAATTAACCAATCGGGTGAGCCCCAAAAGCGATCGTTATCAATCAATTCCCAAATCCAAATTCCACCCCAATTTCTGCTCTCTCTGTGAAGCTGAAATCCCAAATTATCCAATGGGTGAGCCTCAAACCCAATTGATATCGATCAGTTCCCAAATCCAAATTTCACCCCAATTTCTGCTCTCTCTGTGGAGCTGAAATCCCAAATTATCCAATGGGGTGAGCCCCAAAACCAATGGATATCGATCAATTCCCAAATCCAAATTTCACCCCAATTTCTGCTATTCCGTGGAGCTGAAATCCCAAATTATCCAATGGGGTGAGCCTCAAACCCGATCAATATCAATCAATTCCCAAATCTGAATTTCACTCCAATTTCTGCTCTCTCTGTGAAGCTGAAATCCCAAATTATCCAATGGGGTGAGCCCCAAAAGTGATCGTTATCAATCAATTCCCAAATCCGAATTTCACCCCAATTTCTGCTCTCTCTGTGAAGCCGAAATCCCAAATTATCCAATGGGGTGAGCCTCAAACCCAATCGATATCAATCAATTCCCAAATCCGAATTCCACCCCAATTTCTGCTCTCTCTGTGAAGCTGAAATCCCAAATTATCCAATGGGGTGAGCCTCAAACCCAATCGATATCAATCAATTCCCAAATCTGAATTTCACCCCAATTTCTGCCCTCTCCATGGAGCCAAAATCCCAAAATAACCAATGAAGATGAACCCCAAACCCAACCAATTCCCAAATCCAAATTCCACCCCAATTTCTGCTATTCCATGGAGCCAAAATCCCAAATTACCCAATCAGATGAACCCCAAACCCAACCAACCCCAACCAATTCCCAAATCTGAATTCCACCCCAATTTCTGCTATGCCATGGAGCCAAAATCCCAAAATAACCAATCAGATGAACCCCAAACCCAACCAATTCCCAAATCCAAATTCCACCCCGATTTCTGCTTCTCCATGGAGCCAAAATCCTAAAATAACCAATGAGATGAACCCCAAACCCAACCAATTCCTAAATCTGAATTCCACCCCAATTTCTGCTCTCTCCGTGGAGCCAAAATCCCAAAATCACCAATGAGATGAACCCCAAACCCAACCAATTCCTAAATCTGAATTCCACCCCAATTTCTGCTATTCCACGGAGCCAAAATCCCAAAATAACCAATGAGATGAACCCCAAACCCAACCAACCCCAACCAATTCCCAAATCCAAATTCCACCCCAATTTCTGCTTCTCCATGGAGCCAAAATCCCAAATTACCCAATGAGATGAACCCCAAACCCAACCAATTCCCAAATCCAAATTCCACCCCAATTTCTGCTCTTCCATGGAGCCAAAATCCCAAATTACCCAATCAGATGAACCCCAAACCCAATCAATATCAACCAATTCCCAAATCCAAATTCCACCCCAATTTTTACCCCAAATTACCCAATCAGGTGAACCCCAACGCCACCCCACCCTGAACCCCCCTGTCCCCTCCCTGCCCGTGTCCCCTGACCTGGCCCCAGGCCGGCGGCTGTCATCTGCGTGGCCATGAGCCGTGCCAGGTGCTTGATCTGCGCCTCGGTGCCCGCGGACTCCACAGGTGTGTAGGTGGCCTGGAAGGAGGCGGGCATGGCCTCGGGCAGGTACACCATGCTGATCAGCACCTGGGGACACCAGAGTGACACTGGAGTGACCTGAGTGACTGTGGGGGACACCCAGGGGACACCTGAGTGACACCTGAGTGACACTGGGAATGGGGGGGTGGGACACTGGGTGACTCCACAGGTGTGTAGGTGGCCTGGAAGGAGGCGGGCATGGCCTCGGGCAGGTACACCATGCTGATCAGCACCTGGGGGGATGGCACAGGTCACTGGGGACACCTGAGTGACACCAGAGTGACACTGGAGTGACCCTGGGAATGGGGGGACACCAGGAATGTGAGGACACCAGGAATGGGGGGAGGCGGGCATGGCCTCGGGCAGGTACACCATGCTGATCAGCACCTGGGGGACACCAGAGTGACACTGGGAATGTGGGGGGGACACCAGAGTGACACTGGGAATGTGGGGGGGACACCAGAGTGACATTGGGAATGTGGGGGGGACACCAGAGTGACACTGGGAATGTGGGGGGGACACCAGAGTGACACCTGAGTGACACTGGAGTGACCTGAGTGACTGTGGGGGACACCCAGGGGATACCTGAGTGACACCTGAGTGACACTGGGAATGGGGGGACACCAGGAATGTGGGCAGGTGGGCATGGCCTCGGGCAGGTACACCATGCTGATCAGCACCTGGGGGACACCACGGGGACACCTGAGTGACACTGGGAATGTGGGGGGGACACCAGAGTGACACCTGAGTGACACTGGAGTGACCCTGGGAATGGGGGGACACTGTGGGGGACACCAGGGGGTGCAGGTGGCCTGGCCTCGGGCAGGTACACCATGCTGATCAGCACCTGGGGGACACCAGAGTGACACTGGAGTGACACTGGAGTGACCTGAGTGACTGTGGGGGACACCGTGGGGACACCTGAGTGACACTGGAGTGACCCTCGGAATGGGGGGACACTGTGGGGGACACCAGGGGTGCAGGTGGGCATGGCCTGGGGCAGGTACACCATGCTGATCAGCACCTGGGGGCCACCAGAGTGACACCTGAGTGACACTGGAGTGACCTGAGTGACTGTGGGGGACAACCAGGGGACACCTGAGTGACACTGGAGTGACACTGGGAATGTGGGGACACTGTGGGGGACACCGGGGGGTGCAGGTGGCCTGGCCTCGGGCAGGTACACCATGCTGATCAGCACCTGGGGGATGGCACAGGTCACTGGGGACACCTGAGTGACACTGGAGTGACACCGGAGTGACCCTGGGAATGGGGGGACACTGTGGGGGACACCCAGGGGACACCAGGTGACTCCACAGGTGTGTAGGTGGCCTGGAAGGAGGCGGGCATGGCCTCGGGCAGGTACACCATGCTGATCAGCACCTGGGGGGATGGCACAGGTCACTGGGGACACCTGAGTGACACTGGAGTGACACTGGAGTGACACTGGGAATGGGGGGACACCAGGAATGGGGGGAGGCGGGCATGGCCTCGGGCAGGTACACCATGCTGATCAGCACCTGGGGGACACCAGAGTGACACTGGGAATGTGGGGGGGACACCAGAGTGACACCTGAGTGACACTGGAGTGACACTGGGAATGTGGGGGGGACACCAGAGTGACACCTGAGTGACACTGGAGTGACACTGGGAATGTGGGGGGACACCAGAGTGACACCTGAGTGACACTGGAGTGACACTGGGAATGTGGGGGGGACACCAGAGTGACACCTGAGTGACACTGGAGTGACACTGGGAATGTGGGGGGGACACCAGAGTGACACTGGGAATGTGGGGGGGACACCAGAGTGACACTGGGAATGTGGGGGGGACACCAGAGTGACACTGGGAATGTGGGGGGGACACCAGAGTGACACTGGGAATGTGGGGGGGACACCAGAGTGACACCTGAGTGACACTGGAGTGACCCTGGGAATGGGGGGACACTGTGGGGGACACCCAGGGGACACCAGGTGACTCCACAGGTGTGTAGGTGGCCTGGAAGGAGGCGGGCATGGCCTCGGGCAGGTACACCATGCTGATCAGCACCTGGGGGACACCAGAGTGACACTGGGAATGTGGGGGGGACACCAGAGTGACACTGGGAATGTGGGGGGGACACCAGAGTGACACTGGGAATGTGGGGGGGACACCAGAGTGACACCTGAGTGACACTGGAGTGACACTGGGAATGTGGGGGGGACACCAGAGTGACACCTGAGTGACACTGGAGTGACACTGGGAATGTGGGGGGGACACCAGAGTGACACCTGAGTGACACTGGAGTGACACTGGGAATGTGGGGGGGACACCAGAGTGACACTGGGAATGTGGGGGGACACCAGAGTGACACTGGGAATGTTGGGGGGACACCAGAGTGACCCTGGGAATGGGGGGGACACCAGAGTGACACCTGAGTGACACTGGAGTGACCCTGGGAATGGGGGGACACTGTGGGGGACACCCAGGGGACACCAGATGACTCCACAGGTGTGTAGGTGGCCTGGAAGGAGGCGGGCATGGCCTCAGGCAGGTACACCATGCTGATCAGCACCTGGGGGGATGGCACAGGTCACTGGGGACACCTGAGTGACACTGGAGTGACACTGGAGTGACCCTGGGAATGGGGGGACACTGTGGGGGACACCGGGGGGTGCAGGTGGCCTGGCCTCGGGCAGGTACACCATGCTGATCAGCACCTGGGGGGACGGCACAGGTCACTGGGGACACCTGAGTGACACCGTAGAGACACCGGAGTGACCCTAGAAGTGCGTGAGGGACACCGGGGGGGACACCAGGAATCCTGGGGGACACACTGGAGTGACCCCAAAAATGTGTGGGGACACCGGAAATGCATTGGAGACACCAAAATCCACCTTGGAGAACCGCAAAGTGTCCCCAAAACACGTTAGGGACCCTGAAGTGTCCCCAGACTACCTCAGAGCCCCCCAGAGTGTCCCCAGCGTGTCCCTGTCCCCCGTGCCAGGTTGGCCACGCTCTCGGGGGTCAGCAGGACAGGTGACACACCCCCAAAGTGTCCCCAAAGTGTCCCCAAAGTGTCCCCAAAGTGTCCCCAGAGTGTCCCCAAGCCCCCGTACCAGGTTGGCCACGCTCTCGGGGGTCAGCAGGACAGGTGACAGCCCCTCAGAGTGTCCCCAGAGTGTCCCCAAGCCCCCGTACCAGGTTGGCCACGTTCTCGGGGGTCAGCAGGACAGGTGACAGCCCCCCAAAGGGTCCCCAAAGTGTCCCCAGAGTGTCCCCAAGCCCCGTACCAGGTTGGCCACGTTCTCGGGGGTCAGCAGGACAGGTGACAGCCCCTCAGAGTGTCCCCAAAGTGTCCCCAGAGTGTCCCCAAAGTGTCCCCAAAGTGTCCCCAGAGTGTCCCTGTCCCCCGTACCAGGTTGGCCACGTTCTCGGGGGTCAGCAGGACAGGTGACAGCCCCTCAGAGTGTCCCCAGAGTGTCCCCAAGCCCCGTACCAGGTTGGCCACGTTCTCGGGGGTCAGCAGGACAGGTGACAGCCCCTCAGAGTGTCCCCAAAGTGTCCCCAAGCCCCGTACCAGGTTGGCCACGTTCTCGGGGGTCAGCAGGACAGGTGACAGCCCCTCAGAGTGTCCCCAAAGTGTCCCCAGAGTGTCCCTGTCCCCCGTGCCAGGTTGGCCATGTTCTCGGGGGTCAGCAGGACAGGTGACAGCCCCTCAGAGTGTCCCCAGAGTGTCCCCAAGCCCCGTACCAGGTTGGCCACGTTCTCGGAGGTCAGCAGGACAGGTGACAGCCCCTCAGAGTGTCCCCAGAGTGTCCCCAAGCCCCGTACCAGGTTGGCCACGTTCTCGGGGGTCAGCAGGACAGGTGACAGCTCCCAAAGTGTCCCCAGAGTGTCCCTGTCCCCCGTACCAGGTTGGCCACGTTCTCGGGGGTCAGCAGGACAGGTGACACACCCCCCAAGTGTCCCCAAAGTGTCCCCAGAGTGTCCCCAAGCCCCGTACCAGGTTGGCCACGTTCTCGGGGGTCAGCAGGACAGGTGACAGCCCCTCAGAGTGTCCCCAAAGTGTCCCCGAAGTGTCCCCAAGCCCCTGTACCAGGTTGGCCACGTTCTCGGGGGTCAGCAGGACAGGTGACAGCCCCTCAGAGTGTCCCCAGAGTGTCCCCAAGCCCCGTACCAGGTTGGCCACGTTCTCGGGGGTCAGCAGCGGCTGCAGGAACTCGGCTGTGATGTCAGTGTCCGAGGGGACGATGGCTGTCCCTGTCCCCTTGGCCGCGGCCACCGCCGGCGCCTCCAGGTCCTTGTCCTCGTCGTCCTCGCCCAGGGGGGGCTCTGTGGGGACAGGGACAGTGTCACCATGTGTCACCGAGTGTCCCCAGGGGTCACTGTCGGCGCTGGGGACATCGGGGAGGGGGCGGGGGACACCAGGGGGCACCTCTGGGGGACCTGAGGGGCATTTGATGTCACCTCCCCAGCCCCAGTGGCACCAGGAGGGGACAAGGAGGACCCCAGGAAGACACTGTTGTCACCACATGGGAAGTGCCACCACAGGGGAGGTGCCACCAATGCCACCATGGGAGAGGTGACACCATGGGGAAGGTGCCACCGATGCCACCATGGGGGAAGTACCACCGATGCCACCATGGGCTCAGTGCCACCAACACTACCGATGCCACCACAGGCTCGGTGCCACCAATGCCACCACAGGCTTGGTGCCAGACATCAATGCCACCATAGGCTCAGTGCCACCAATGCCACCAAGGCCACCATGCACTCGGTGCGAGACACCGATGCCACCACAGGCTCACTACTACCAATGCCACCACGGGCTCAATGCCACCAATGCCACCATGGGCTCAGTGCCACCAATGCCACCATGGGCTCAGTGGCACCAACACCACCGATGCCACCACAGGCTCAGCACCACCAATGCCACCATGGGCTCAGTGCCACCAACGTCACCAACGCCACTGGTGCCACCATGGGCTCAGTGCCACTGATACCACTCCAGGCTCAGTGCCACCGATGCCACCAACGCCACCACGTGCTTAGTGCCACCAATGCCACCATGGGCTCAGTGCCACCAACACCACCAATGCCACCCCAGGCTCGGTGCCACCAACACCACCCATGCCACCATGGGCTCAGTGCCACCATGGGCTTGGTGCTACCAATGCCACCAATGCCACCCCAGGCTCAATGCCACCCATGCCACCATGGGCTCAGCACCACCACCGCCACCACAGGCTCAGTGTCACCAACACCACCATGGGCTCGGTGCCACCAACGCCACCAAGGCCACCGCGGTCTCAGTGCCACCAACACCACCAATGCCACCCCAGGCTCAGTGCCACCAACGCCACTGATGCCACCACGTACTCAGTGCCACCACCGCCACCACAGGCTCAGTGCCACCAACACCACCATGGGCTCGGTGCCACCAACGCCACCGATGCCACCATGGGCTCAGTGCCACCAACACCACCGATGCCACCCCAGGCTCAGTGCCACCAACGCCACTGATGCCACCACATGCTCAGTGCCACCAATGCCACCAACACCACTGCGGTCTCAGTGCCACTGACACCACCAACGCCACCACTGCCACCCCAGGCTCGGTGCCACCACCGCCACCACAGCTTCAGTGCCACCAACACCACCGTGGGCTCAGTGCCACCAACGCCACCGATGCCACCATGGGCTCAGTGCCACCAACGCCACCGATGCCACCACGTGCTCAGTGCCACCAACGCCACCGATGCCACCACGTGCTCAGTGCCACCAACGCCACCAACACGACTGCGGTCTCAGTGCCACCGACACCACCAACGCCACCACTGCCACCCCAGGCTCGGTGCCACCACCGCCACCACAGGTTCAGTGCCACCAACACCACCGTGGGCTCGGTGCCACCAACACCACCAACACCACCGCGGTCTCAGTGCCACCAATGCCACCAATGCCACCAATGCCACCACGCGCTCAGTGCCACCAATGCCACCAATGCCACCACGCACTCAGTGCCACCAATGCCACCAATACCACCACTGCCACCACAGGTTCAGTGCCACCAACACCACCGTGGGCTCAGTGCCACCAACACCACCATGGGCTCAGTGCCACCAATGCCACCAATGCCACCACGCGCTCAGTGCCACCAATGCCACCAACAGCACCACTGCCACCACAGGTTCAGTGCCACCCATGCCACCATGGGCTCAGCACCACCACCGCCACCACAGG
Source organism: Acanthiza pusilla (assembly GCA_036630365.1). NCBI lineage: Eukaryota > Metazoa > Chordata > Aves > Passeriformes > Acanthizidae > Acanthiza > Acanthiza pusilla. The sequence continues at coordinate 92,150 of JAXCHO010000675.1, forward strand.
CTCAGTGCCACCAACGCCACCAACGCCACCACGCGCTCAGTGCCACCAATGCCACCAACACCACCACTGCCACCCCAGGCTCGGTGCCACCGCCGCGGCCGCGGGCACTGACCGATCTTCATCTTCTTGAGCGCGGCGTCGGGCTCGTCGCGCGGGCGCTTGCGGGCGTCGCGGGGGCTGGGCATGCTGCGGGCGATGTCGGCCTGCGGCGTGCCCAGGTCCACCAGCAGCGTGGTGATCTGCGCCTGGAAGTCGCCCGAGCTGGGGTGCCGCAGCACGCTCAGCAGGTGCAGCTTCAGGTTCTTCCGCACGCTGCTCACCTGCGACTTGGCCAGCGTGGGCGGCAGGTTGGCTACCAAGAGAGGGGACACGTTAGGGACACTTGGGGACACTTGGGGACAGGTTAGGAACACCTTGGGACAGGTGGGACATGGCTAGCGTGGGTGGCAGGTTGCCTACCGGGGGAGGGACACGTTAGGGACACGCTACCGGGGGAGAAAAGGGGTTAGGGACATGTTAGGGACACCTGGGGACAGCTGGGGATATGGGACATGGTGTGGGACATGGCCAGCGTGGGCAGCAGGTTGGCTACCGGGGGAGAAATGGGGGTAGGGACATGTTAGGGACACTTGGGGACAGCTGGGACATGGCCAGCGTGGGCGGCAGGTTGGCTACCGGGGGAGAAATGGGGTTAGGGACACTTGGGGACAGGTTAGGGACAGCTAGACATAGCCAGTGTCGGCGGCAGGTTGGCTACCGAGAAAGAAATGGGGTTAGGGACATGTTAGGGACAGCTGGGGACAGGTTGGGGACACTTGGGGACAGCTAGGACATGGTCAGTGTCGGCGGCAGGTTGGCTACCAGGAGAGGGGACACGTTAGGGACACGTTAGGGACACTTCGGGACAGGTTAGGGACATCTGGGGACAGCTGGGACATGGCCAGCGTGGGCGGCAGGTTGGCTACCGGGGGAGAAATGGGGTTAGGGACACTTGGGGACAGATAGGGATATGGGACATGGTGTGGGACATGGCCAGCGTGGGCGGCAGGTTGGCTACCGGGAGGGGGACACGTTAGGGACATGTTAGGGACACTTGGGGATATGGGACGTGGTGTGGGACATGGCCAGCATGGGCGGCAGGTTGGCTACCGGGGGAGAAATGGGGTTAGGGACATGTTAGGGACACCTGGGGACAGCTGGGACATGGCCAGCGTGAGCGGCAGGTTGGCTACCGGGGGAGAAAAGGGGTTAGGGACATGTTAGGGACGCTTGGGGACAGGTTAGGAACACCTCGGGACAGGTGGGACATGGCTAGTGTGGGCAGCAGGTTGGCTACCGGGGGAGAAAAGGGGTTAGGGACATGTTAGGGACGCTTGGAGACAGCTGGGGATATGGGACATGGTGTGGGACATGGCCAGCACGGGCGGCAGGTTGGCTACCAAGAGAGGGGACACGTTAGGGACACGTTAGGGACACTTGGGGATATGGGACATGGTGTGGGACATGGCCAGCACGGGCAGCAGGTTGGCTACCGGGGGAGAAATGGGGTTAGGGACATGTTAGGGACACTTGGGGACAGGTTAGGGACACTTGGGAACAGCTGGGACGTGGCCAGCGTGGGCGACAGGTTGGCTACCAGGAGAGGGACACGTTAGGGACATGTTAGGGACACTTGGGGACAGCTGGGGATATGGGACATGGGTGTGGGACATGGCCAGCGTGGGCGGCAGGTTGGCTACCAAGAGAGGGGACACGTTAGGGACACGTTAGGGACACTTGGGGATATGGGACATGGTGTGGGACATGGCCAGTGTGGGTGGCAGGTTGGCTACCGGGGGAGAAATGGGGTTAGGGACATGTTAGGGACACTTGGGGACAGCTGGGACATGGCCAGTGTCGGCGGCAGGTTGGCTACCAAGAGAGGGGACATGTTAGGGACACGTTAGGGACACTTGGGGACAGGTTAGGGACATCTGGGGACAGCTGGGACATGGCCAGCGTGGGCAGCAGGTTGGCTACCAGGAGAGGGGACACGTTAGGGACACTTGGGGACACTTGGGGACAGCTGGGGATATGGGACATGGTGTGGGACATGGCCAGCATGGGCGGCAGGTTGGCTACCGGGGGAGAAAAGGGGTTAGGGACATGTTAGGGACAGCTGGGGACAGCTGGGACATGGCCAGCGTGGGCGGCAAGTTGGCTACCGGGGGAGAAAAGGGGTTAGGGACATGTTAGGGACACTTGGGGACAGCTGGGGATATGGGACATGGTGTGGGACATGGCCAGCGTGGGCGGCAGGTTGGCTACCGGGAGGGGGACACGTTAGGGACATGTTAGGGACACTTGGGGATATGGGACATGGTGTGGGACATGGCCAGCGTGGGCGGCAGGTTGGCTACCGGGGGAGAAATGGGGTTAGGGACATGTTAGGGACACTTGGGGACAGCTGGGGATATGGGACATGGTGTGGGACATGGCCAGCGTGGGCGGCAGGTTGGCTACCGGGGGAGAAATGGGGTTAGGGACATGTTAGGGACACTTGGGGACAGATAGGGATATGGGACATGGTGTGGGACATGGCCAGTGTGGGCGGCAGGTTGGCTACCGGGAGAGGGGACATGTTAGGGACATGTTAGGGACACTTGGGGACAGGTTAGGGACACTTGGGGACAGCTGCGACTTGGCGAGCGCAAGCGGCAGGTTGGCTACCGGGAGAGGGACACACTGGGGACACCAAGGGCCACCATGTCCAAGGTGACCCCAGGCAGTGTCACCGAGGTCACCGCTGTCCCCAAACCCCTCGGGGACGTTACCGTGGAGGGTCTCATAGGCCTGGATGACCTCGGCCATGACCATGGGGACACCAAGGGACACCCTGACTGGGATCACCCCAGCTGCCTGGGGAGTGTCACTGAGGTCACTGCTGTCCCCAAACCCCTCGGGGACACTGGGGACATTACCATGGAGGGTCTCGTAGGCCTGGATGACCTCGGCCACGACCATGGGGACACCAAGGGACACGAGAACATGAGATTCCCAGGGACACCATGGCTGGGGTGACCCCGGGCAGTGTCACCGAGGCCATCAATGTCCCCAAACCCCTCGGGGACGTTACCGTGGAGGGTCTCGTAGGCCTGGATGACCTCGGCCATGAACATGGGCCGCTGGCGGGCGATGGTGGCCAGCGAGCCGAGCGCGGCCGTCAGGTTGATGCTGGAGATGGCAGGGTGCACCATGAACTTGAGCAGCTGCTCCAGCGCCGCCTTGCCCTCCTCCCACAGGGCACCTGCGGGGACAGGGGACACGTTGGGGACATTGGGGACACATTGGGGACAGAAGGGGGGGTCACTGCGTTGCCCTCCTCCCACAGCGCGCCTGGGGGGACAGGGGACACGTTGGGGACATTGGGGACACATTGGGGACAGAAGGGGGGTCACTGCATTGCCCTCCTCCCACAGCGTGCCTGGGGACACATTGGGGACATCGGGGACAGTGGGGGGTCACCGCCTTGCCCTCCTCCCACAGCGCGCCTGGGGGGACAGGGGACACATTGGGGACACATTGGGGACACATTGGGGACACATTGGGGACACATTGGGGACAGCAAGGTCACTGCCTTGCCCTCCTCCCACAGCATACCTGGGGACAGTGGGGACAATGGGGGGGTCACCGACACATGGGGGGTCAGTCCCAATCCCATTTCCATTCCCAATCCCACACTCACTGTACTTGATGACAGAGTGGTCCCAATCCCATTCCCAATCCCAATCCCAATCCCAATCCCAATCCCCCGCACTCACTGTACTTGATGACGGGGTGATCCCATTCCCAATCCCATTCCCAATCCCATTCCCAATCCCATTCCCACCCCAATCCCAATCCAATCCCCTTCCCACCCCAATCCCAACCCCACACTCACTGTACTTGATGACAGGGTGGTCTCATTCTCATTCCCAATCCCAATTCCATTCCCAATCCCAATCCCAATCCCAATCCCATTCCCATTCCCAACCCCACACTCACTGTACTTGATGACAGGGTGGTCCCAATCCCAATCCCATTCCCATTCCCAATCCCAATCCCAATTCCATTCCCAATCCCAATCCCCCGCACTCACTGTACTTGATGACGGGGTGGTCTCATTCTCATTCCCAATCCCAATTCCATTCCCAATCCCAATCCCAATCCCAATTCCATTCCCAATCCCAATCCCAGTCCCATTCCCAATCCCAATCCCAATCCCAATCCCAATCCCAATCCCCCACACTCACTGTACTTGATGACAGGGTGGTCCCAATCCCAATCCCAATCCCAATCCCAATCCCAATCCCAATCCCATTCCAGTCCCAATCCCAATCCCATTCCCAATCCCAATCCCATTCCAGTCCCAATCCCAATCCCAATCCCATTCCCAATCCCAATCCCATTCCAGTCCCAATCCCAATCCCAATCCCATTCCCAATCCCAATCCCAATCCCATTCCCAATCCCAATCCCATTCCCAATCCCATTCCATTCCCAATCCCAATCCATTCCCAATCCCAATCCCATTCCACTCCCAATCCCATTCCCAATCCCAATCCCATTCCCAATCCCAATCCCGTTCCCAATCCCAATCCCGTTCCCAATCCCAATCCCGTTCCCAATCCCGTTCCCAATCCCAATCCCGTTCCCAATCCCAATCCCGTTCCCAATCCCAATTCCATTCCCAATCCCAATCCCAATCCCATTCCCAATCCCAATCCCATTCCCAATCCCAATCCCATTCCAGTCCCAATCCCAATCCCAATCCCAATCCCATTCCCAATCCCAATCCCATTCCAGTCCCAATCCCAATCCCAATCCCAATCCCAATCCCAATCCCAATTCCATTCCCAATCCCAATCCCAATCCCATTCCCAATCCCAATTCCATTCCCAATCCCAATTCCATTCCCAATCCCAATCCCATTCCCAATCCCCCACACTCACTGTACTTGATGACGGGGTGGTCTCATTCTCATTCCCAATCCCAATCCCAATCCCATTCCCATTCCCAATCCCAATCCCATTCCCATTCCCAATCCCAACCCTGCACTCACTGTACTTGACGCCGGGGTGGTCCCAATCCCAATTCCATTCCCATTCCCAATCCCAATCCCCCACACTCACTGTACTTGATGCCGGGGTGGTCCCAATACCACTCCCACTCCCATTCCCATTCCCATTCTCATTCCCAATACCATTCCCAATCCCAATCCCAATCCCATTCCCAATCCCAATCCCATTCCCATTCCCATTCCCATTCCCATTCCCATTCCCAATCCCAATCCCAATCCCAATCCCATTCCCAATCCCATCCCAATCCCATTCCCAATCCCCTGCACTCACTGTACTTGATGCCGGGGTGGTCTCATTCTCATTCCCAATCCCATTCCCACCCCAATCCCAATCCCAATCCCATTCCCAACCCCCCACACTCACTGTACTTGATGACGGGGTGGTCCCGCGGGATGCGCTCCAGGCTGATGTCGTTCTCGTGCCGCTTGGGGACATCGGAGTCGGCCGTGCGGGGGGACAGGGTGACAATGAGCCCCTCGACGAACTTGATGGCGTGCGTGCGGATGCCGTCGTTGTCCGAGTCCAGCAGCAGGATGATGTCGCTGGCCATGGAGGACATCATCTCCCAGCAGGCCTCCTGCAGCTCGCTGATCACCTTGGACTTCACCATCCACTGCAAAAATCCCGAAAAAAGGGGGAAAAAGGGACGTTTTTGATGTGTAATTACGGGGATTGGGTTGGATGGTGGAGGAATGTTAGGGCTGTTTTTGTGTGGAATTACGGTAACTGTATTGAATGCTAAAGGCATTTTAAATCGGTAATTACGGTAACCGTATTGAATATGAAAGCCATTTTTTAATGCATAAATATGGTAACAATATCATATATTAAAAATATTTTTATTGGCAATTACGGTAATCATATTGAATATTAAAACCATTTTTTAATACATAATTACAGCTACAGTGTCAAATATTAAAGCCACTTTTTAATGTGCAATTGTGGTAACTGTATCAAATATTAAAGGCATTTTTTATTGGTAATTACGGTAACCATATCGAATATTAAAGCCGTTTTTAATGTGTAATTACGGTGACGGTGCTAAATATTAAAGGCATTTTTTATTGGTAATTACGGTGACCTTATTGAGTATTAAAACCAATTTTTAATGTGTAATTACGGTGACTGTATCAAATATTAAAGGCATTTTTTATTGGTAACTATGGTAACCATATCAAATATTAAAGATATTTTTTAATGTATAATTACGGTAACAATATCAAATATTAAAAATATTTTTATTGGTAATTATGGTAACCGTATTGAACATTAAAGCCATTTTTTAATGCATAATTATGGCAACAGCATCAAATATTTAAGATATTTTTTATCAGTAATCACAATAACCATATTAAATACTAAAGCTATTTTTAAATGTATAATTACAGTGACAGTGTCAAATATTAAAGGCATTTTTTATTGGTAATTACGGCAACCGTACTGAATATCAAAGCTATTTTTTAATGTGCAATTATGGTAATTGCACTGAAAGGCAAAAACTGTTAAGGCCATTTTTGTGTGAAATTACGGTAACTGTGTCAAATATTAACGACATTTTTTAATGTGCAATTACGGTAATGGCACTGAAAAGTGAAGAAATGTTAAGGCCGTTTTTGTGTAGAATTACGGTAACCATATCAAGTATTAAAGATATTTTTAAATGTGGAATTACGGTAACGGCACTGAAAGGTGAAGAAATGCCAAGGCCATTTTTGTGTGGAATTACGGTAACCATGTCAATATTAAAGCCATTCTTTAATGTGTAATTACGGTAATGGCACGAAATGTTAAGGCCGTTTTTGTGTGAAATTACGGTAACTGTGCCAAATATTAAAATCACTTTTTACGTGCAATTACGGTAACCGATATTAAATACTGAGGCCATTTTAACGCATAATTACGGTAGCCATACAGAATATTAAAGCAATATTAAAACTATTTTTAAGCGTTATTATGCTAATTATATCCAGTATTAAACTTTCAAATATCAACATATAAAATATTAAAACTATTTCTATGTGTAACTATGTTTTAAAGTGTAATTACGACAAACATACTAAACATTAAAAAATATTTATATATTAAATTATATCATCACACAACACTATCAAAATCAATATTTATATCTTGAAAACAATCCAATTATACGTTAACATATAATTAATACTTCAGGCCGTAATCCTAATAAGCGACTACACATAATAAACAAAAATAAAAATCTAAATATTTAATACAAACATGTATTACTTTAATTAACAAACACTCATTTGCCGGGCATCCCCTGTCCAAAACCACCCCAATTTAACACAAAAATCCAATTTTCCCTCCCGCTGGGAGCAGAAAATCTTGGATTTTCCCCACCCAAGCCCCGCCAGGTGTGCCCAGGAGTGCCCCAGGTGTGCCTAGGTGTGCACCAGGTGTGCCCCAGGTGTGCCCCGGTGTGCTCCAGGTGTGTCCAGGTGAGCCCCAGGTGTGTCCAGGTGTGCCCAGGTGAGTCCAGGTATGCCCCAGGTGTGCCCAGGTGAGCCCAGGTGTGCCCAGGCATGCCCCAGGTGTGCCCAGGTGTGCCTAGGTGTGCACCAGGTGTGCCCCAGGTGTGCCCCGGTGTGCTCCAGGTGTGTCCAGGTGAGCCCCAGGTGTGCCCAGGTGAGCCCCAGGTGAACCCAGGTATGCCCCAGGTGTGCCCAGGTGAGCCCAGGTGTGCCCAGGCATGCCCCAGGTGTGCCCAGGTGTGCCCCAGGCATGCCCAGGCGTGCCCCAGGTGTGCCCAAGTGTGCCCCAGGTGTGCCCAGGCGTGCCCCAGATGTGCCCAAGTGTGCCCCAGGTGCGCCCCTGGCATGCCCAGGTGTGCCCAAGTGTGCCCCGGTGTGCCCAGGCATGCCTAGGTGTGCCCCAGGTGTGCCCCAGGTGTGCCTAGGTGTGCCCCACATGGCATGGGGCACACCCAGGCGTGCCCCAGGTGTTCCCAGGTGTGCCCAGGTGTGCCTAGGTATGCCCCAGGTGTGCCTCAGGTATGCCCTGGTGTGCCCTGGCGTGCCCCAGGCATGCCCAGGTGTGCCCCAGCTGTGCCCCAGCTGTGCACCAGGTGTGCCCCGGTGTGCCCAGGCATGCCCAGGTGTGCCCCAGGCGTCCCCAGGTGTGCCCCAGGTGTGCCCAGGTGTGCCTAGGTATGCCCCAGGTGTGCCTCAGGTGTGCCCCAGCGTGCCCCAGGCATGCCCAGGTGTGCCCCAGGTGTGTTCAGGTGTGCCCTAGGTGTGCCCAGGCGTGCCCCAGGTGTGCCTAGGTATGCCCAGGCGTGCCCCAGGTGTGCCCTAGGTGTGCCCAGGCGTGTCCAGGTGTGCCCAGGCATGCCCAGGTGTGCCCCAGGCGTCCCCAGGTGTGCCCCAGGTGTGCCCAGGTGTGCCCCTCACCTGCAGGGCCACCTTGTAGAGCTGGGTCATGGTCAGGATTGCTTTCTTGACCACGTTGACGTTCTCGTCCTTGAGCAGCATGTTCAGGTTGGCGATCAGCTTCAGCAGCAGCTCGATGTCCCTTTTGCTGGGGATGGCGCGGGGTCACCCCAAAATTCCCAAAAAAATTCCCCCCAAAAATGGCCCCAAAATTTCCCCAAAACAGCCCCGAAATTCCCACCAAAATGGCCCAAAAATGGCCCAAAATGGCCCAAAAATGGACCCAAAATTCCGCCAAAACAGCCCCGAAATTCCCCCCAAAATGGCCCAAAAATGGCCCAAGAACTCCCCAAAACTGGCCTTGAAAGAGCCCCAAAAATGGTCCCAATATGGCCCAAAATGGCCCCAAAACCAGCCCCAAAATGGCCCCAAAACAGCCCCAAAATGGTCCCAAAATTCCCCCCAAAACAGCCCCAAAATGGTCCCAAAATTCCCCCAAAATGGCCTTCAAAGAGCCCCAAAAATGGTCCCAATATGGCCCAAAAATGGCACTGAAATTCCCCCAAAAATGGCCCCAAAATAGCCCCAAAATTCCCCCAAAACTAGCCCAAAAATGGCCCCGAAATTCCCCCAAAAATGGTCCCAAAATGGCTCAAAAGTGGCCCCAAAATTCCCCCCAAAACCACCCCAAAACTCCCCCCAAAATGGCCCAAAAAATGGCCCCAAAATTCCCTCAAAACGCCCCTAAAACAGCCCCAAAATGGCCCAAAAATGGTCCCAAAATTCCCCCAAAAACAGGTCTAAAATGGCCCAAAAAAAGGCCCCCATATGCCCTAAAAATTCGCCCCAAAATGACCCTGAAAGAGCCCAAAAATTCCCCCAAAACAGCCTCAAAATTCCCCCAAAAACAGCCCCAAAGGGACCCCAAAATGTCCCCAATCCCACCCCAAATCCCGATTTTTTTACCCCAAATCCCGATTTTTTACCCCAAATCCCCCTTTTTTCCCCTCAAATCCCACTTTTCCTACCCAAATCCCACTTTTCCTACCCAAATCCCACTTTTCCTACCCAAATCCCATTTTTCCTACCCAAATCCCACTTTTTCCTACCCAAATCCCACTTTTTTCCCCCAAATCCCACTTTTTCCTACCCAAATCCCATTTTTCCTACCCAAATCCCACTTTTTCCTACCCAAATCTCACTTTTTCCCCCTAAATCCTATTCTTACCCAAATCCCCATTTTTTCCCCCCAAATCCCACTTTTTCCCCCCAAATCCCACTTTTTCCCCTTAAATCCTACTTTTCTTACCCAAATCCCCATTTTTTTCCCCCAAATTCCCCTTTTTTCCCCCCAAATCCCCCTTTTTTCCCCCCAAATCCCACTTTTTCCCCTCAAATCCCACTTTTCCTACCCAAATCCCATTTTTCCTACCCAAATCCCATTTTTCCTACCCAAATCCCAATTTTTTCCCCCAAATCCTACTTTTCCTACCCAAATCCCCCCTTTTTTGCCCCAAATCCCCCACACCTCACCAGGCCTCCTCGATGAACCCAACCACGAATTTCCGGACCTCGATGGATTTGTCTGCTTGGAACGCGATGATTTCCTGGGAAAAGGAGAAATGGGGGGTCAGGTACCCCAAATTCCCCAAATCCATCCCAAAATTCCCCAACCCCCCCCCAAATCCATCCCAAACTCCCTCAAATCCACCCCAAACTCCCCCAAATCCACCCCAAATTTCCCAAATCCACCCCAAACCCCCTGGGATCCATACCAAATTCCCCAAATCCACCCCAAATTCCCACAAATCCACCCCAAATTCCCCAAATCCACCCCAAATTCCCCCAAATCCACCCCAAACTCCCCCAAATCCACTCCAAATTTCCCAAATCCACCCCAAACCCCCTGGGATCCATACCAAATTCCCACAAATCCACCCCAAATTCCCCAAAAATCCATCCCAAACTCCCTCAAATCCACCCCAAATTCCCCAAATCCACCCCAAATTCCCCCAAATCCACCCCAAATTCCCCCAAATCCATCCCAAATTCCCTCAAATCCATCCCAAATTCCCCCAAATCCACCCCAAACTCCCCCAAATCCACCCCAAACTCCCTCAAATCCATCCCAAATTCCCCAAAATCCCCCCCAAACTCCCCCAAATCCACCCCAAATTCCCCAAATCCACCCCAAATTCCCCCAAATCCACCCCAAATTCCCCCAAATCCACTCCAAATTTCCCAAATCCACCCCAAACCCCCTGGGATCCATACCAAATTCCCACAAATCCACCCCAAACTCCCCCAAATCCACCCCAAATTCCCCAAATCCACCCCAAATTCCCCAAATCCACCCCAAACTCCCCCAAATCCACCCCAAATTTCCCAAATCCACCCCAAACCCCCTGGGATCCATACCAAATTCCCCAAATCCACCCCAAATTCCCACAAATCCACCCCAAATTCCCCAAATCCACCCCAAATTCCCCCAAATCCACCCCAAACTCCCTCAAATCCATCCCAAATTCCCCAAAATCCCCCCCAAACTCCCCCAAATCCACCCCAAATTCCCCAAATCCACCCCAAATTCCCCCAAATCCACCCCAAATTCCCCCAAATCCACTCCAAATTTCCCAAATCCACCCCAAACCCCCTGGGATCCATACCAAATTCCCACAAATCCACCCCAAACTCCCCCAAATCCACCCCAAATTCCCCAAATCCACCCCAAATTCCCCAAATCCACCCCAAACTCCCCCAAATCCACCCCAAATTTCCCAAATCCACCCCAAACCCCCTGGGATCCATACCAAATTCCCCAAATCCACCCCAAATTCCCACAAATCCACCCCAAATTCCCCAAATCCACCCCAAATTCCCCCAAATCCACCCCAAACTCCCCCAAATCCACTCCAAATTTCCCAAATCCACCCCAAACCCCCTGGGATCCATACCAAATTCCCACAAATCCACCCCAAATTCCCCAAAAATCCATCCCAAACTCCCTCAAATCCACCCCAAATTCCCCAAATCCACCCCAAATTCCCCCAAATCCACCCCAAATTCCCCCAAATCCATCCCAAATTCCCTCAAATCCATCCCAAATTCCCCCAAATCCACCCCAAACTCCCCCAAATCCACCCCAAACTCCCTCAAATCCATCCCAAATTCCCCAAAATCCCCCCCAAACTCCCCCAAATCCACCCCAAATTCCCCAAATCCACCCCAAATTCCCCCAAATCCACCCCAAACCCCCTGGGATCCATACCAAATTCCCACAAATCCACCCCAAACTCCCTCAAATCCATCCCAAATTCCCCAAAATCCCCCCCAAACTCCCCCAAATCCACTCCAAATTTCCCAAATCCACCCCAAACCCCCTGGGATCCATACCAAATTCCCACAAATCCACCCCAAACTCCCCCAAATCCACCCCAAATTCCCCAAATCCACCCCAAATTCTCCCAAATCCATCCCAAAATTCCCCCAAATTCCCCCAAACCCACCCCAAATTCCCCCAAATCCACTCCAAATTTCCCAAATCCACCCCAAATTCCCACAAATCCACCCCAAATTCCCCCAAATCCATCCCAAAATTCCCCCAAATTCCCCCAAACCCACCCCAAATTCCCCCAAATCCATCCCAAAATTCCCCCAAATTCCCCAACTCCTCCCAAATCCCCCCCAAACTCCCTCAAATCCACCCCAAATTCCCCCAAATCCACCCCAAATTTCCCAAATCCACCCCAAACCCCCTGGGATCCACCCCAAATCCACCCCAAATTCCCCCAAATCCACCCCAAATTCCCCAAATCCATCCCAAATTCCCCCCAAATTCCCCCCAATTCCCCCAAAATCGCTCACTCACATCCAGGAAGTTGTCGAGCAGCGTGGGGTCCTTGTTGATGATCAGCTCCTGCACCTGAGGGGACACCGAGGGGACACGGTGGGGACACGGAGGGGACACGGAAGCGACATGGAAAGGACATGGAGAGGACACGGTGGGGACACATAGGGGACATGGAGGGGACACAGAGAGGGGACATGGAATGGACACGGAGGGGACATGGAGGGGACACAGTGAAGACACGGAGAGGGGACACAGAAAGGACATGAAGGAGACACAGTGAGGACATGAAGGGGACACGGTGAGGGGACACGGAGAGGACATGGAGGGGACACAGTGAGGACATGAAGGGTGCACGGAGGGGACACAGAGGGGACATGGAGAGGACATGGCGAAGACACGGAGAGGGGACACAGAGGGGACATGGAGGGGACACAGTGAGGACACAGAGGGGACACAGAAAGGACATGAAGAGGACACGGAGAGGGGACACGGAAAGGACATGGAGGGGACACAGTGAGGACATGAAGGGGACACGGAGGGGACACAGAGGGGACATGGAGAGGACACAGTGAAGACACGGAGAGGGGACACAGAAAGGACGTGGAGGGGACACAGTGAGGACATGAAGGGGACACGGTGAGGGGACATGGAATGGACACGGAGGGGACACAGAGGGGACATGGAGAGGACTTGGAATGGACACGGAGGGGACACAGAGGGGACATGGAGAGGACATGGTGAAGACACGGAGAGGGGACACAGAGGGGACATGGAAGGGACACAGTGAGGGGACACAGTGAGGACACAGAGGGGACACAGAGGGGACATGGAAGGGACATGGAGGGGACACAGTGAAGACACAGAGGGGACACAGAGGGGACACAGTGAGGACATGAAGAGGACACGGAGAGGGGACACGGAAAGGACATGGAGGGGACACAGTGAGGACATGGAAGGGACATGGAGGGGACACGGAGAGGGGACACAGAGGGGACACAGTGAGGACATGAAGGGGACATGGAGGGGACACAGACAGGACATAGACAGAGCACACCTCCTCCCAACCCCACATATTCCCATAAAAATCCCACTTATTCCTCCCAAATCCCATTTTTCCCCCCAAACCCCATTTCCCACCCCAAAAATTCACATTTTCCCCCCCTAAAATCCCATTTCCCACCCCAAAAAATCACTTTTTTTTTCCCCCCAAACCCCATTTCCCACCCCAAAAATCCCACTTTTCCCCAACCCCACCTGTTTCAGGATGTTGATTTTGCCCTCGCTCCCGATCAGAGCCGCCTGGTTCAGCAGATCCACCACCTGTGGGACGAAATTCCCGGGATTATCCCCAGCCAGGACCCCCATTTTTCCCAATTTTCCCCATTTTTTCCCCATTTTCCCCCGTTCCTCACCCTCTCCGAGGTGCTCCTGCCGTCGCTCCCATTCCCATTATTCCCATAATTTCCATTTTTTCCCATCTTTCCCATTTTTCCCCCATTTCTCACCCTCTCCGAGGTGCTCCTGCCGTCGCTCCCATTCCCATAATTCCAATTTTCCCATTTTTTCCCGTTTTTCCCCCATTTCTCACCCTCTCCGAGGTGCTCCTGCCGTCACTGCCATTCCCATCATTCCCGATTATTCAATTTTTCCCATTTTCCCCCATTTTTTCCTGTTTTTCCCCCATTTCTCACCCTCTCCGAGGTGCTCCTGCCGTCACTGCCATTCCCATCATTCCCGATTATTCAATTTTTCCCATTTTCCCCCATTTTTTCCCAATTTTTCCTGTTTTTTCCCCGTTTCTCACCCTCTCCGAGGTGCTCCTGCCGTCGCTCCCATTCCCATCATTCCCGATTATTCAATTTTTCCCATTTTCCCCCATTTTTTCCCAATTTTTCCTGTTTTTTCCCCATTTCTCACCCTCTCCGAGGTGCTCCTGCCGTCACTGCCATTCCCATCATTCCCGATTATTCAATTTTTCCCATTTTCCCCCATTTTTTCCCAATTTTTCCTGTTTTTCCCCCGTTTCTCACCCTCTCCGAGGTGCTCCTGCCGTCGCTTGCCGCCTCCTCTTCGCTGAAGAACTGCGAGGCCACGCTCATGCGGGGGCTGGGCCCCTCCTGCCCCCCCGCCATGGCCCTGCCACCAAAAATGTCACCTCAGCAATGTCACCGATGGCACTGGGACCCCCTGGAACCTATAAAGACCCTATAGACACCCCCAGACCCTATGGAGACCCCCGGACCCTATAGAGACCCCCAGGGCCTATGGAAACTCCTCAGGCCCCCCCCCGGTCCTGCCATGGCCCTGCCACCAAAAATGTCACCTCAGAAATGTCACCGATGGCCCTGGGACCTCCCGGACCCTATAGAGACCCTGTGGAGACCCCCAGACCCTATAGAGACCCCCGGACCCTATAGAGATCCTAGAGAGACCCCCAGGCCCTTCTAGAGCCCCCTCTCCACCCCTCAGTCCCCTTTAGACCCTCAGGCCCCTATAGAGCCCCCTCCCCACAGCCCCCAAACCCCACAGGCCCCTATAGACCCCACAGGCTCCTCTAGAGCCCCCTCCCCACAGCCCCCAAACCCCACAGGCCCCTATAGACCCCTCAGGCCCCTATAGAGCCCCCTCCCCACAGCCCCCAAACCCCACAGGCCCCTATAGACCCCTCAGGCCCCTATAGAGCCCCCTCCCCACCCCACAGGCTCCTCTAGAGCCCCCTCCCCACCCCACCGGCCCCTCAGGCCCCTCAGGCCCCTACAGAGCCCCCTCCCCACCCCTCAGGCTCCTCTAGAGCCCCCTCCCCACCCCACAGGCCCCTATAGACCCCTCAGGCCCCTATAGAGCCCCGTCCCCACCCCTCAGGCCCCTATAGACCCCTCAGGCCCCCATAGAGCCCCCTCCCCAGCCCTCAGGCCCCACAGGCCCCTACAGACCCCTACAGAGCCCCCTCCCCACCCCTCAGGCTCCTCTAGAGCCCCCTCCCCACCCCTCAGGCCCCTATAGACCCCTCAGGCCCCTATAGAGCCCCCTCCCCACCCCTCAGGCCCCTATAGACCCCTCAGGCCCCTATAGAGCCCTCTCCCCAGCCCTCAGGCCCCACAGGCCCCTATAGACCCCTACAGAGCCCCCTCCCCACCCCTCAGGCTCCTCTAGAGACCCCTCCCCACCCCACAGGCCCCTCAGGCCCCACAGACTGGACTCCCACCCAGCCCCTCCCGCCCCTACAGACTCCCCCCGGTCCCTACAGACCCCGAGCCCCCTCCCCATCCCCCATAGCCCCCTATAGCCCCCCATAGCCCCCCATAGCCCCCCCATTCTCTCACCGCCTCCCGCGCTCGCCGCCCCCCCCCTTCCCGCGCTTCGGCGCAGGCGCGCGGCGGTGACGTCAGCACCGCGCGCCGAGGGAGGGGCGAGGCCTCTCCCCGAGGCTCCGCCCCGACGTCGTGACGTCACTCGAGCGAGCCGTCCGCGGGCAATGTGGGGGGGGGGACGACCCCCCAAAAATACCGGGACCACGGACCACCCCCCAAAATCTTCCACAGAGCCTGAGGCCCCCCCAGGACTGAGATCTCACCCACGCTCACTCCAGACCCCCCAAAACCGGGACCCCCCCCAGGTTCCCCCCGCCCTCAATGCCCCCACACCCCCGAGATCCCCCCAAGAGCGAGACCCCTTCCCCAGAACCTTCCCATATCCCCTGAGACCCCCCCCGAAATCCCCCCCGACACTGAGACCACCCATCCCAAAACACCCCCCGACCCCTCTCGGTCCTCTGAGACCCTCCCGACCCCCCAAGCTCCAGCTCCCCCATCGTGAGACCCCTCCCAAACACCCCCAGACCCTACAAAATCCCGACCCCACAACCCCTGTGACCCCCCCAGACTCCAGCTCCCCCATCGTGAGACCCCTCCCAAACACCCCCAGATCCCCCAGATCCCCCCGAGACCGAGACCTCCCCAAAATCCCCATAAACTCCCCAAACCCCACCCCAGCCAAGACTCCCCTAACCCCTGTGACCCCCCCACCGTCACCTCCCCCTCCCCAAAAAAAACCACCCAGACCACAACTTAACCAAAACCCCCCAAACAAAACCCCCCTCGCTTTATTGACCAGCGCTTTTTGGCACCACCCCCCAAACCCCTCCCTCCCCCTCCCCCAGGCACTTGTCACCCCCATCCCGGCGATGGGGGACACACCAGGACGGGACCCCCCCCAGCCCACCGGGCTGTCCCTCAGGGGTCCCTCTCCCGCTTGACCCTCACGTCCCCGGCCAGGATGGCGGCGATCTCGCCCTGCATGAAGGCCCAGGGCAGGCCGGAGCCGGCCAGGGGGCAGCGGCCACCGCTCGGGCAGTGCACGGCGGCACCGGCCCCGCGGGCCCGGATGGCACGGCGGGCACACGGGAAGCAGAACCGGTGCTCGGGCACGGCCGGGCACTGCACGAAGTGCGTGTCCTCCAGCAGCCGCCGGCAGCGCCCGCAGCTCAGCGCCTCGTCGCCGAGCAGCCGCGGCTCCGGGGAAGCCTTGCGGCGCCGCCGCGGCGGAGGTGGCGGTGCCACCGCGGGGAGGTGGCGGTGCTGCTGCGGCAGCGCCTCGGGCGCGGGGGGGTGGCGGAAGAAGCGCACGGCCTCGGTGAAGAGTTCCCCCAGCAGCCGCCAGTCCCCGCTGCCCTGGCGCTTCTCGTACTCCAGGTACTTGTAGCCCGAGGAGATGGATTTGCCGGGAGTCCGGAGGCAGTCCTGGAACATCCTGCGGGCCAGGCCCAGCACGCCGTACACGCTGCCCGAGCCGCAGGGGTACTCGGCGAACAGGCGCAGCTCGAAGTCGCCCTGGCCGGGCCGGGGGGCGGCATCGAAGGCCAGGACCCGTCCCACCAGGGCGTGGTCCTTGCGGAAGCGCACGGCGAACGGAGCGCAGCCGGCCAGCACCGAGAGCCGCTCCCGCACCGCCCGCGGCTTCCCCGGCCACGCCTCGGCGCGGCCCCGCAGGGCCTCGCTCAGCCCCGCGGGGACAGCGGGGGACATGTCCTGCGCCATGGGGGTGACATCGTGGGGGTGGCGCGGGCGGCGCTCGGCGTAGCTCAGATCGGTGCGGCCGCGCAGGGCCTCGCTCAGCCCCGCGGGGACGCTCGGGGACAACGCCAGGGTGGCTTCGTGGCGGCGACGCTCGGTGCCCTCGAAGGTGCCACGGCTGCACAGGGCCTCGCTCAGCCCCGTGGGGACACCCGGGGACACGGCCAGGGTGGCATCGTGGCGGCGGCGCAGGCGGCGCTCGGCGCCCTCGAAGGTGACGCGGCCGCACAAGGCTTCGCTCAGCCCCGCGGGGACGCTCGGGGACACGTCCTGCGACAGCGACAGCGCCGCGGTGCCATCGTGCTGGTGCTGGTGGCGGCGGTGCGGGCGGCGCTCGGCGCCCTCGGATCCGCGCAGGGCCTCGCTCAGCTCGTCGGGGACACCCGCGGGGACATCCTCGGGAGGCGTTGGTGGCAGTGCCAGCGCCACGGCGACCTCGTGGTGGCAGCGCAGGCGGCGCGCGGCCTCCAGCAGGGGCTCGATGCGCCCGGCGCCCTCGAAGTTGACGCAGCCGCGGCAGACGGCCTCGCTGAAGTCCCACACCACGGCCCAGGGCGGCTTGGGCAGCTCGCACAGGTGGCACCACTGCCGCCGCCACGCCATGGCCCGCGGCGATGGCACCGGGGACCCCCGGCGTGGGCTGGGGGACACCAAAGGGTCAGGGACGGGGATGGGATGGGACACGCTTAGGGACATCGCTTGGGGACACCCCTCAGCACTGGGACTCCTCAGGGATTGCCTTAAGCACAGGGACCTCCCCTCAGAGCAGGGACCCCCTCAGGGACCCCCCTCAGAACAGGGACCCGCCTCAGAACAAGGAACCCCCTCAGCCCAGGGACCCCCTCAGGGACACCACAGGGACCACCCTCAGCCCAGGGACCCCCCTCAGAATAGGGACCCCCGTCAGGGACGTCACAGGGAACCCTCGGGGACCCCCCTCAGAACAGGGACCCCTCAGAGACCCCCCCTCAGCCCAGCGACCCCCGTCAGGGACGCCACAGAGAACCCTCAGGGATTCCCCTCAGAATGGGGACCCCCCCTCAGAACAGGGACCCCCCCTCAGCACAGGGACGCCCCCTCAGCACAGGGACCCGTCAGGGAGCCACAGGGTGCCCTCAGGGGTCCCCTTAGAATGGGGACCCCACAGGGACCCCCCCTCAGCACTGGGACCCGTCAGGGACCCCTCAGAGACCTTCCCTCAATAAAGGGACCCCTCAGAGACCCCCCCTCACGAGCACCCTTCAGAACGGCGACCCCTCAAAGACCCCCCTCGCCACAGGGATTCCTCAGGGACCCCCCCTCAGCTCACGGCCTCCTCAGGGACCCCTTCTCAGCACGGGGACCACACAGGGACCCCTCAGCGACCCCTCCTCAAGGACCCCCCCCTTCTCAGGAACCCCCTTCACCACGGACCCCCCTCAAGGACCCCGCCCGGAGGACACCCCTCCTCACCACAGACACCCCCTCAGGGACCCCTCCCTCACCACGAACTCCCCTCAAGGCCTTCCCCCTCAGGGCTCCCTTCCTCCCCTGAGGGTCCCCCTCTTTCCCGCCCCCCGTTACGAACCGGGCGGCTCGGAGGGGCCGCGGCCGCGGCGGGACGGGAAGGGCGGGCTGCGCACTGCGCATGCGCGGGGGAGGAGCCACGCGCTGCGCGTGCGCGGGGACACCGCGCGTGATGGGGCGTGGTCATTGCATCGGTGGGTGTGGTTATCTAGGGGGCGTGGTTTGTGGTGGCCACGCCCCCATGTCCTCCTGACCCGCCACCCCCGGAGGGACCCCCGAGGGGACACAGAGGGACGGGACCCCTCCTCCAGGGGACACGGGGGGACGGGACCCCTCCTCCAGGGGACACGGGGTGACGGGACCCCTCCTCCAGGGGACACGGGGTGACGGGACCCCTCCTCCAGGGGACACAGGGGGACGGGACCCCTCCTCCAGGGGACACGGGGGGACGGGACCCCTCCTCCAGGGGACACGGGGGGACGGGACCCCTCCTCCAGGGGACACGGGGGGACGGGACCCCTCGTCCAGGGGACACGGGGGGACGGGACCCCTCGTCCAGGGGACACGGGGGGACGGGACCCCTCCTCCAGGGGACACGGGGTGACGGGACCCCTCCTCCAGGGGACACGGGGGGACGGGACCCCTCCTCCAGGGGACACGGGGTGACGGGACCCCTCCTCCAGGGAACACGGGGGGACGGGACCCCTCCTCCAGGGGATACGGGGGGACGGGACCCCTCCTCCAGGGGATACGGGGGGACGGGACCCCTCCTCCAGGGGACACGGGGGGCCGGGACCCCTCCTCCAGGGGTCACGGGGGGACGGGACCCCTCCTCCAGGGGACACGGGGGGACGGGACCCCTCCTCCAGGGGACACGGGGGGACGGGACCCCTCCTCCAGGGGACACGGGGGGACGGGACACTCCCCCGTCCTTAGGGGACCCAGCTTGGGTCACCCCCCCATATGATCCACGTGTCCCCCCCGATGTCACCCCCCGGTGTCACCCCCCCGTGTGATCCACGTGTCCCCCCCGATGTCACCCCCCGGTGTCACCCCCCCGTGTGATCAACGTGTCCCTCCCCGATGTCACCCCCCGGTGTCACCCCCCCCCCGTATGGCCCAGGTGTCCCCCTCCTCTGCCTCTCTGTCCCCACACCCCCCCCACCCCATGTCCCCCTCAGTCCCCCCCCATGTCCCCTCCTGTCCCCCCCCATGACAAAGACAACAGAGACCCCCTTGGAGCAGCCAAAGGCTCTTTACTCCCCAAAAATCCCAAAAAAAGTGGGGGGGACACCCCCGTGACACCGGGGGGAGGGGACAGGACACCACAGGAGGTGGGGACAATGAGGGGACAATGAGGAGACAACGGCGGGGCTGTGTCCGAGCTCGGGGGGGACCCCCAGGACCCCCCCTCAGACTTTCTTCCGCTGCGGCCGCACCCTCGGGAAGAGCTGGGGGAGAATGGGGGGGTCAGGAGGAGGTGGGACCCCCAAAAAAACCCCAAAAAGTCATGGAGGGGTGGGAGGGAGTCCCCTGGGGGTCGTGGGTGCTGTGGGACCCCCCCCTAAAAGGATGCAGGTTATGTGGAACCCCCTCAAATGAGGTGGGACCCCCTCCCCAAAATGTTGTATGCCCCATGGGACCCCTCCCCTATCGATTTGTCCCCTATAGGACCCCTCCCCAAAGGACCCAGAGTCACCCGTGGGACCCTCCCCAAAAGGATGTGGGTGTTGTGGGACCCCCCCGGGGCAGTGGGACCCCCCCTGGGGCTGTGGGACCCCCCCTGGGGCTGTGGGACCCCCCCCAAAGAACCTGAGTCCCATGAGCCCCTCCCCAAATAATCTTATAGGACCCCTCCCCAAGGAATGTGGGGGCTGTGGGACCCTCCCCCAATGATCCTATAGGACCCCTCCCCAAAGAATGTGGGGGCTGTGGGAGCCCCCCCAAAAGGATGTCGGTGCTGTGGGACCCTCCCCCAATGATCCTATAGGACCCCTCCCCCAACAACCCTATAAGACCCCCCCCAAACGATCCCATAGGACCCCTCCCCAAAGGCCGCAGGTCACCATAGGACCCCGCCCCCATCCCCTGAGCCCCCCTCACCCCGAAATAGTTGCGTGGCACGTAGCCCTCGTGGCCGTAGAGGGACCCCCACCACCAGTCGAGCTCCTCGGGGGGCTCGCGGCGCAGCACCGTCACCGGCTCGCCCTCGCGGAAGGAGAGCTCGTCCCCGAACTCGGCGCTGTAATCCCACAGCGCGTACACGACGCCGCTGTTGAGCACCCCCATGCCCTGCTCCACCTCTGCGGGGACACGGCGGTCAGGGGGGGACCCCGAATCCCCCCCAGGACCCCCGAATCCCAATTGCTACCCTAAATCCCAATTGTTACCTGAAATGCCAATTGTTACCCGAAATCCCAATTGCTATCTGAAATCCCAGTTGTTACCAAAATCCCAATTGCTACCTGAAATCCCAATTGCTACCTGAAATCCCAGTTGTTACCAAAATCCCAATCATTATCCCGAATCTCAATCATTACCCCAAATCCCAATCCTTTTCCCAAATTTCAATCATTACCCCAAATCCCAATCGGAACCCCAAATCCCAATCGGAACCCAAAATCCCAATCGTTACCCCAAATCCCAGTTGTTACCCCAATCCCAATTGTTACCTGAAATCCCAATCATTACCCAAAATCCCAATCGTTACCCTAAATCCCAATCGTTACCCCAAATCCCAATCGCTACCCTAAATCCCAATCATTATCCCGAATCTCAATCCTTACCCCAAATCCCAATCCTTTTCCCGAATTTCAATCTTTACCCCAAATCCCAATCGTTACCCCAATTCCAATCATTACCTGAAATTCCAATCGTTACCCAAAATCCCAATCGTTATCCTAAATCCCAATCCTTTTCCCAAATCCCAATCATTACCCCAAATCCCAATCGGAACCCAAAATCCCAATCGTTACCCCAAATCTCAGTTGTTACCCTAAATCCCAATTGTTACCCCAATTCCAATCATTATCCCGAATCTCAATCTTTACCCTAAATCCCAATCGGAACCCGAAATTCCAATTGTTACCCTAAATCCCAATCATTACCCCAAATCCCAATCGTTACCCCAAATCCCAATCGTCACCCCAAATCCCAATCATTACCCCAAATCCCAATCCTTATCCCAAATCCCAATCGTCACCCCAAATTCCAATCTTTACCCCAAAACCACCCCAGTCCCACCAAATAGCCCCGGTACCCCTAAACAACCCTAAACACCTCCAGACACCCCAAAAAAACTCCATTCCCATTCCCACACTCTCCATCCCCCAAATCCCCTGCACCTCCCAGTGCTCCCAGTGCTCCCAGTCCGCACCAGTGAGGTAACTGGAGCAGTCGGCGTAGCCCTCGCGGTAAGGGTCACACCAGAACGGCTCCCAGTCCCCAATCCCAGACCCCATAACCTCCATCCCCCATATCCCCTAAAGCCCCCAGTCCCCCTCCCAGTGCTCCCAGTGCTCCCAGTGCGCACCAGTGAGGTAGCTGGAGCAGTCGGCGTAGCCCTCACGGTAAGAGTCACACCAGAACGGCTCCCAGTCCCCAATCCCAGACCCCATAACCCCCAATCCCCATATCCCCTAAACCCCCCAGTTCATCCCAGTGCTCCCAGTGCGCACCAGTGAGGTAGCTGGAGCAGTCGGCGTAGCCCTCACGGTAAGAGTCACACCAGAACGGCTCCCAGTCCCCAATCCCAGACCCCATAACCCCCAACCCCCATATCCCCTAAACCCCCCAGCCCCTCCCAGTACTCCCAGTGCTCCCAGTATACACCAGTGAGGTAGCTGG
This sequence comes from Acanthiza pusilla, assembly GCA_036630365.1. Classification (NCBI taxonomy): domain Eukaryota; kingdom Metazoa; phylum Chordata; class Aves; order Passeriformes; family Acanthizidae; genus Acanthiza; species Acanthiza pusilla. Next base: position 114,911 of record JAXCHO010000675.1, read on the forward strand.
AGCAGTTGGCATAGCCCTCACGGTAAGGGTCACACCGCAGCCCCCCAGTATCCCCAATCCCATAATCCCAATCCCATATCCCCTAAACCCTCCCATTGCCCCCAGCCCCTCCCAGTGCTCCCAGTGCTCCCAGTGCGCACCAGTGAGGTAGCTGGAGCAGTCGGCGCAGCCCTCGCAGTAAGGGTCACACCAGAACGGCTCCCAGTCCCCAATCCCAGACCCCATAACCCCCATCCCCCATATCCCCTAAACCCTTCCAGCCCATCCCAGTGCTCCCAGTGCTCCCAGTGCGCACCAGTGAGGTAACTGGAGCAGTCGGCGTAGCCCTCGCGGTAAGGGTCACACCACAGCCCCACAATATCTCCAATCCCAGACCCCATAACCTCCATCCCCCATATCCCCTAAACCCCCCAGCCCATCCCATCACCCCCAGCCCCTCCCAGTGCTCCCAGTCCGCACCAGTGAGGTAGCTGGAGCAGTCGGCGTAGCCCTCGCGGTAAGGGTCGCACTTCTCCACGGCCAGGCTGCCGTCGCTGCCGGTGGTGGCGAAGATGGCGGCGCCGTGGCGCACCAGGGCCACGCACACGCCCGTGTCGTTGCACGAGGCCGCGCAGTGCAGGGGGGTCCTGGGGTGGGGAGGGGGCGTTCAGGGACCCCAAAAGGGATGGGAGACCCCGGGGGGTGTCGCTGTGGTTTGGGGTTGGGGTCTGGTTATGGCCTCTTGGTGGGGAAGGTTTTGGGGTCGTCAAGGGTTTGGGGTTTTGGGGTGATCAGGGTTTTGGGGTTTTTTGGGGTCATCTAGGGTTTGGGGTTTTGGGGTCATTAGGGTTTGGGGTTTTGGGGTCGTCAAGGGTTTGGGGTTTTGGGGTGATCAGGGGTTTGGGGTTTTGGGGTCAAGGGTTTGGGGGTGATCAAGGGTTTGGGGTTTTGGGGTCAAGGGTTTGGGGTTTTGGGGTGATCAGGGGTTTGGGGTTTTGGGGTTTTTTGGGGTCATCAAGGGTTTGGGGTTTTGGGGTGATCAGGGCTTTGGGGTTTTTTGGAGTGATCAGGGGTTTGGGGTTTTGGGGTGATCAGGGGTTTGGGTTTTTTTTGGGGTCACCTAGGGTTTGGGGTTTTGGGGTCATTAGGGTTTGGGGTTTTGGGGTGATCAGGGGTTTGGGGTTTTTTGGGTCATCAAGGGTTTGGGGTTTTTTGGGTCATCTAGGGTTTGGGGTTTTTTGGGTCATCTAGGGTTTGGGGTTTTGGGGTCATTAGGGTTTGGGGTTTTGTGGTCATCAAGGGTTGGGGGTTTTGGGGGCTTTTGGTGTCACCGGTCAGTGGAGGGTGACAGGGATTATTGGGGTCCCCCGTTCTCTATCCCTGTCCCACCCTTCAATACCAAGAAGTCCCCCATGTCCCTGTGTCCCCCGTGTCCCTGTCCCACCATTCAAGCCCCCATGTCCCCCCATCTCCCACCCCATCCCACCCTCCAAGTCCCCTGTCCCCTGTCCCTGTCCCACCCTCCAAGCCCCCCATCCCCTGTCCCCTGTCCCCTGTCCCTGTCCCACCCTCCAAGCCCCCCTGTCCCCTGTCCCCGTCCCACCCTCCAAGCCCCCCTGTCCCCTGTCCCCCGTCCCCTGTCCCCTGTCCCCCGTCCCCTGTCCCCTGTCCCTGTCCCACCCTCCAAGCGCCCCTGTCCCCTGTCCCCTGTCCCCTGTCCCCCGTCCCCTGTCCCCGTCCCACCCTCCAAGCCCCCCTGTCCCCTGTCCCCTGTCCCCATCCCACCCTCCAAGCCCCCCGTCCCCTGTCCCTGTCCCACCCTCCAAGCCCCCCTGTCCCCTGTCCCCTGTCCCTGTCCCCTGTCCCCGTCCCACCCTCCAAGCGCCCCTGTCCCCTGTCCCCTGTCCCCTGTCCCCTGTCCCCTGTCCCCCGTCCCCTGTCCCCGTCCCACCCTCCAAGCGCCCCTGTCCCCTGTCCCCTGTCCCCTGTCCCCCGTCCCCTGTCCCCGTCCCACCCTCCAAGCCCCCCTGTCCCCTGTCCCCTGTCCCCATCCCACCCTCCAAGCGCCCCTGTCCCCTGTCCCCCGTCCCCTGTCCCCTGTCCCCTGTCCCCGTCCCACCCTCCAAGCCCCCTGTCCCCTGTCCCCTGTCCCCTGTCCCCTGTCCCCGTCCCACCCTCCAAGCCCCCCTGTCCCCTGTCCCCTGTCCCCATCCCACCCTCCAAGCGCCCCTGTCCCCTGTCCCTGTCCCACCCTCCAAGCCCCCCGTCCCCTGTCCCCCGTCCCCTGTCCCCTGTCCCCTGTCCCCGTCCCACCCTCCAAGCCCCCTGTCCCCTGTCCCCTGTCCCCTGTCCCCTGTCCCTGTCCCACCCTCCAAGCCCCCCTGTCCCCTGTCCCCGTCCCACCCTCCAAGCCCCCCTGTCCCCTGTCCCCTGTCCCCGTCCCACCCTCCAAGCCCCCCTGTCCCCGTCCCACCCTCCAAGCCCCCCTGTCCCCTGTCCCCGTCCCACCCTCCAAGCCCCCCTGTCCCCTGTCCCCGTCCCACCATCCGTGGCTGTCGGGGGAGTTGACGTTGGCGCCGCTGGCGATCAGGAAGTCCACGATGGCATAGTTGGCACCGCAGATGGCATTGTGCAGCGCCGTGATGCCCTCGTCGTTGGGCTGGCTCGGGTCGTTCAGCTGGGGACAGCGCCCTGTCCCCTCAGTGCCACCGCGGGGACACCCCTGGGACACCCCCAGGGCACCCCGGTGTCCCCTTGTCCCCACTGTTCCCTTGTCCCTGTCCCCATTGTCCCCCAGCCCTTGTCCCCACTGTCCTGCATCTGTCCCCGCTGTCCCTTGCCCTTGTCACCGCTGTCCCCACTGTCCCCTTGTCCCCACTATCTCCCCCTTGCCCCACTGTCCCCCCTGTTGTCCCCACTGTCCCCCACCCCGTTCCCACTGTCCCCCGCCCTCTGTCCCTGTCCCCCACTTCATCCCCACAGTGTCTCCCACCTGTCCCCACTCTCCTCCCCTTCGTCCCCACTGTCTCCCCCTTGTCCCCACCGTCCTCCCCGCTGTCCCCTGTCCCCTGTCGCCGGTGTCGCACCTCTGCCACCGCCTGCTGCACGACATCGAGCTCCCCGGTCAGGGCCGCGTCCAGCAGCAGCACCAGGGGGTTGAGGCGGACCCGGGCCCCGGGGCGGCGCCGCGGCGAGGAGGGGTCGCGCAGGGCCGAGCGCAGCTCCTGCGACACGGGGCGGGGTCAGGGGACATCCCCGGGACACCCCCGGACATTGGGGACATCACCGGGACACCCCCGGACATTGGGGACATCCCCAGGACACCCCCGGGGCGAGGAGGGGTCGCGCAGGGCCGAGCGCAGCTCCTGCGACACCGGGAGGGGTCAGGGGACATCACCGGGACACCGCCGGGACATTGGGGACATCGCCCCGGGACATTGGGGACATCCCCAGGACACCCCCGGGACATTGGGGACATCGCCCCGGGACATTGGGGACATCCCCAGGACACCCCCGGGACATTGGGGACATCCCCACGACACCCCAGGGACATTGGGGACATCCCCAGGACACCCCCGGGGCGAGGAGGGGTCGCGCAGGGCCGAGCGCAGCTCCTGCGACACCGGGAGGGGTCAGGGGACATCACCGGGACACCGCCGGGGCATTGGGGACATCGCCCCGGGACACTCCCGGGACCTTGGGGACATTCCCAGGACACCCCCGGGGACAAGAACACCTCGGGGGTCTCCAAAGGACAAGGACCAGGGGATTCTCAGAGGGACAAGGACACCTCGGGGGTCTCCAGGGGACAAGGACTGGGGGAGTCTCAGGGGGACAAGGACACCTCGGGGGTCTCCAGGGGACAAGAACACCTCGGGGGTCTCCAGGGGACAAGAACACCTCGGGGGTCTCCAAAGGACAAAGACCAGGGGAGTCTCAGAGGGACAAGGACACCTCGAGGGTCTCCAGGGGACAAGGACACCTCGGGGGTCTCCAGGGGACAAGGACACCTCGGGGGTCTCCAGGGGACAAGGACTGGGGGAGTCTCAGAGGGACAAGGACACCTCGAGGGTCTCAGAGGGACAAGGACACCTCGGGGGTCTCCAGGGGACAAGGACACCTCGAGGGTCTCAGAGGGACAAGGACACCTCGGGGGTCTCAGAGGGACAAGGACTGGGGGAGTCTCAGAGGGACAAGGACACCTCGGGGGTCTCCAGGGGACAAGGACACCGCGCCCCCCCCCACCGCCACCACTCACCGGCACGTGCGCCGCCCCCCCCGCCGGTGCCACCGGCGACACCGGGGGGTGGCTCTGCCCCTCGGCCGCCGTGACCGCAGCCACGGGAGGCGCCGCCCCCTCGAGCGCGACGTCCCCCGGCGGTGTCGCCGCTGTCGCCGCTGTCGCGACAGGCGGGGGCCGGTGCAGCAGGCGGGTGATGAGCTGCTGGTACTGCCGCGTGCGGGACGGGGGCACGGCGGGCCCGGGGCTCTGCTCCATCGACCCCCGGCGCTTCAGGGGTCGCGGCATCTCCGCCAGGACCCTCGCCACCTCCTGGAACTCGGGGACCCTGCGGGCCTCGGGGGGCAGCAGCGGCTGCAGCCGCGTGGGGCTCAGGGGTCGCTCCAGGGGTCCCTCGGCCTCCAGGGGACCCTCGGCCTCGGCGCCCTGCAGGAGCCGCTCCAGCTCCGCTTCGGCCTCGGGAGGGGGCGGCGCGGGGGGGTCGGGGGGCGCGGGGCGGCCCGGAGCTGGGGGGGGAGGGGGGGTTAGGGGGGAGGGTGGTGGAGCCCCCTAAATTGGGGGGGGAAGGGTAGAACGGCCACCGACTCCCCAAAATGGGGGGGAAGGGTGGAACGCCACGGACCCCTCCATAAATTGGGGGGGAGGGTGGAACCCCCACGGACCCCTCCCCAAATTGGGGGGGGAGGGTAGAACCCCCACGGACCCCTCCCCAAATTGGGGGGGGAAGGGTAGAACCTCCACGGACCCCTCCCCAAATTGGGGGGGAGGGTGGAACCCCCACGGACCCCTCCCCAAATTGGGGGGGGGAAGGGTAGAACCCCCACGGACCGCTCCCCAAATTGGGGGGGAGGGTGGAACCCCCACGGACCCCTCCCCAAATTGGGGGGGGAGGGTGGAACCTCCACGGACCCCTCCCCAAATTGGGGGGGGAGGGTGGAACCTCCACGGACCCCTCCCCAAATTGGGGGGAAAGGGTAGAACCCCATGGATCCCCCAAATTTGGGGGAGAACCCAACGGAGCCAACACAAAATGGGGTGGGGAAGTGCAGACCCCCAAATTTTGTGCGTGGGGGGGTCACACACAGGAGCCCCCCTCCCCAAAACCCCTTTTAATCCCCCCCGACCCCCCAAAAAACCCTTTTAATCCCTCCTCGAAACCCCCAAAAAACCCTTTTTATCCCCCCCAAAATCTCCCGAGACCTCCCCAAAACCCTTTTAATCTGCCCCGAGCCCCCACCCCAAAAACCCCTTTTGATCCCCCCCGAATCCCCCCATGAAAACCCCTTTTAACCCCCCCCGGAACCCCCCAAAACCCCTTTTAACCCCCCCCGGCCCCCCCAAAACCCCTTTTAGCCCCCCCCGGAACCCCCCAAAACCCCTTTTAACCCCCCCCGGAACCCCCCAAAACCCCTTTTAACCCCCCCCGGAACCCCCCAAAACCCCTTTTAACCCCCCCTGGAACCCCCCAAAACCCCTTTTAACCCCCCCAGAACCCCCCAAAACCCCTTTTAACCCCCCCGGAACCCCCCAAAACCCCTTTTAACCCCCCCGGAACCCCCCAGCCCCCCCGGAACCCCCCAAAACCCCTTTTAACCCCCCCGAACCCCCCAAAACCCCTTTTAACCCCCCCAGAACCCCCCAGCCCCCCCAAACCCCCCCAAATCCCCCTCACCTTCCCCCCCAGCCAGCGCGGGGGGGGCTGGGGGCAGCGCCGGCAGCTTTTGGGGTGCCACCCGCGTCCCCCCGGGGGGGGCGAGCAGAGGAAGCCCCCTGGGCCCCCCCCCGGCTCCCCCCTGCTCCCAAAAGGCGTTCTGCAGCTTGAAGATCATGGAGAGGGGCAGGGGTCTCTGGCGGGGGGGTCTCCCGGCCGGGGGGGGCACGGGGATGCGCGACACGGGCTGCTGGCACAGGTGCCACCCCCGAGGGAGGGTCCTGGCCCCGGGGGGGCTCCGGAAAAGCCCCTCCTGCCTCCGCTCCAGAGGGGACACTTTGTAATTCCGCGGCAGCGTCGCGCTGTGCCCCCCGAAAACGCCGTCCTGGGAGGGGGGGGAAGGGTTTTTTTTTGGGTAGGGGGGCTCGGGGTTTGTGCCCCCCCCCCTCCTCCACAGAGAGACCCCAAAATGGGGACACCCCCCCCCCCCAGTCCGGGCTCACCTTGCCCGGGCCGGCCCCGTCCAGGCTCGATTCCCTCCAGAGCCCCAGGGAGGGTCGCGATTGTCCCTCGGGGGTCCCTGGGGGGGGGGGGGAGGACAGAGATCAGGGTCGTGGGGGGGTCCTGGGGGGGAGTGGACCCCACCCCAAAAGCGCGGGGAGGTGTGGGGGGGAGATTCTGGACCCCCGCCGGCAGCTGTGGGAGTCCTTTCCCAAAAGAGTTGGAGCCCCCAAAAAAAGCTCTGGAACCTTCTCTCCATCCTAGATGCACCCCCTCCCCCAAAAAAGCCCCCAGACCCCCCCTAAAAGCCCTGGACCCCCCAAAAAAGCCCCTAGACCACCCCCCAAAACCCTCTGAACTCCCCCACCTTTATCCTAACCCCCCCGAAAGCCCTAGACCCCCCCCAAAAACCCCATAGACCACCCCCCAAAAACCCCCCTAGACCATCCCCCAAAAGCTCCGGACCCCCCTCTTTATCCTAACCCCCCCGAAAGCCCTAGACCCCCCCCAAAACCCCCCTAGACCCCCAAACCCTTCAAAAACCCCACAAACCACAGCAGGTGCCAGCCCTGCCTTCCCTGTGCCACCCCCCCCAGTGTCCCCATGTGTCCCCCCCAGGTCTCCCGGGACCCCCCAAGCCCCCCGGGACCCCCCCAGGGGTCGTAGCCCCCCTCTCACGGTCGTAGCCCCCCGAGCTGGGCGCTTTTTTCTCGTAGGCCACGTCCAGGTCGGACTCGTTCCAACTTTTCTGCGGCCGCCGTTTGATGCCGAGGTCATCTGGGGTTGGGGACATGGGGACAGCGGCTCAGGGACAGCCCCGGACAGCGTCCAGGCATGCGGGGACAGGGTTGGGGACAGCCCGAGATGGGCTGGGGACACAGAGGGATGGACTGGGGACAGCTCGGGATGGGTTGGGGACACCTCGGGATGGTTTAGGGACACAGAGGGATGGGTTGGGGACAGCCCGGGATGGTTTGGGGACACAGAGGAATGGGCTGGGGACAGCCCGGGATGGGTTGGGGACAGCCGGGGGTGGGTTGGGGACACAGAGGGATGGACTGGGGACAGCCCGGGATGGGTTGGGGACACCTCGGGATGGTTTAGGGACACAGAGGGATGGACTGGGGACAGCCCGAGATGGGTTGGGGACAGCCGGGGGTGGGTTGGGGACAGCCCAGGATGGGTTGGGGACAGCCCGAGATGGGTTGGGGACACCTCAGGATGGACTGGGGACACCCAAGGATGGTTTAGGGACACAGAGGGATGGACTGGGGACAGCCCGGGATGTTTGGGGACAACCCGAGATGAGCTGGGGACAGCCCGGGATGTTTGGGGACAGCCCGAGATGGGTTGGGGACACCTCGGGATGGGCTGGGGACACCCCAGGATGGTTTAGGGACACCTCGGGATGGACTGGGGACAGCCGGGGGTGGGTTGGGGACAGCCCGGGATAGGTTGGGGACAGGCCGAGATGGGTTGGGGACAGCCCGAGATTGACTGGGGACACCTCGGGATGGATTTGGGACCCCCTGGGACAGGGACACCCCGGGATGGATTTGGGACACTCCAGGACAGTTTGGGGACACCCCGGGCTGATTTAGGGACACCGAGGGACAGGGACACCCCAGGAACCTCAAAGCCCCCCCTCTCCAACCCCCCCGAGGACCCACCCGCCCCCTCCCCCGTGTCCCCGCGCTGTCCCCGCGCTGTCCCCGCGCTGTCCCCTCACCCTGCGCCCGGAAGGTGGCGGGGGGGCCGCTGAGGGAAGGGTACAGCCCCTGCACCTCGTACGGGGGGGGCGCCGGGGGTCTCTCGGCGAAAAACGCCCCCCCCCGCCCCCTCCCCCGGCCGCGGGGACCCCCCGAGCCCCCCCAGGAACTCGTAGGGCCGTGGGGGGGGCCGTGGGGAGGGGGCTCTGCCCCCCCCGCCCCCCGAGCTGGGCACCGCCAGCACCTTGGGCCGGGGGGAGGGGGCGCGCTCGTCCCCCCCGAGGAAATGGGGGGAGGGTCTCGGGGAGCTGGGGCGCCCGAAGGGGTCCCCGAGCCCCCCCCCCAATTCCAGGCTGTCCGGGACGAAGCTCCTCCGGCCCGAGCGGCTCCTGCCGGGGCTGCTCTGCTCCTGGGGGGGTCGAGAGGGTTGGGGGGGGGCTGTTCATGAAGGAGGGGGCGCCCCCTCCCCAAAACACCCCGGGGGGGTCGCGGCTCGTACTTTGGGGGGGGGTCCGGGCCCGTCGGTCCAGAGCGACTCGAGCTGTCGCGACAGTTCGTCCACTTTGGCCACGGCCGTGTCCAGCTCCACCTGCTTCAGGTCCATGTGCTGCATGGCCAGCGCTGCGTTCGGGGAGGGGGGGGCGACACGGATTTGGGGCGGGGGTCGCTCGGGTGGGACCCTCGGGGAGGGTCAGGCCGCCCCCCCGAGCGCCGCCCCCTCCCCGCTCACACTGGAAGGTGAGGTCCAGCAGGTCCTGCGCGCTGCGCAGCCTCTCGCTCGCCATTGTCGCCTCCTGGGGGGGACATTTGGGGCGGGGGGCGTGGGTGGGGGTCCCGCGGCTCGTGGGACCCCCCCGCGCCCCCCGCCCCCGCCGCGATCCCTTGGGAACGCCGCGAGCAGAGCGTGTCGGGACCCGCTCGGGGCTCGTCAGCGCAGCAGCATAACAGTAATTAGCGCTAATTAATCCATCGGGGGAGCGGCCGCCGCCCACCCCCCGGGGCAGGGCCCTCCTGGGGGCCCCCCCGAGAAAAGGGGGAGGGGGCGGCGCGACCCCCGATTCCCATGGGATTTCCCGGGGGGATGGGATGAGGAGGGGGCTTCCTTGGGGGAGGGGCTTTGGGAGCCGCAGTGAGGGGGGAGGGGGATTTGGGGGGTGCGAGGGGACCCCCCCTGGGTCTGGGGTCAGATCTAGGGGTCTGGGGGACCCCTCCCCAGAATTGGGGACACGCCCAGGCGGCGCCACCCGCGGGGACACGGGGACAGGTCCCGGCTCGTCCCGGGGCGGGCGGCGCGACCGGAGGGGGGGAGGGTCCCAGGGGTGTCCCCCCCCCATCCCACAGCACCCTAAATCTGAGCCGGGGGGCTCGGCACCCACCCTCAGCACCCCAAATCCCACCACGGCCTCCGAGCACCCCAATGTGGACCCCAAACTACCCCAGGACCCCCAAATGCCACCCAGGGGTCCGGGATTCATCTCCCACCGCCCCAAATCCCACCCCAGGGAGCCCCAAACCCTCCCCAGGACCCCCAAATGCCACCCAGGGGTCCGGGATTCATCTCCCACCGCCCCAAATCCCACCCCAGGGAGCCCCAAACCCTCCCCAGGACCCCCAAATGCCACCCAGGGGTCCGGGATTCATCTCCCACCGCCCCAAATCCCACCCCAGGGAGCCCCAAACCCTCCCCAGGACCCCCAAATCCCACCCAGGTTTCCCGGCACCCCAGGGTGACCCAAATCCTCCCCCAGGACCCCAAATCCCACCCAGGGGTCCGGCCCAGGGGTCGGTACCTGGGGGGGGTGGGTGGCTCCTGGGGGGTCCCGGTGGGTGCTGAAGGGTCCCGGTAGGTGCGGGGCGGTCCCGGGCAACTCCGGGGGGGTCCCGATGGGTACCTGGGGGGTCCCGGTTGGGTGCCGGTATATCCCGGTGGGTCCTGAGGGGTCCCGATGGGTGCTGGGAGGTTCCGGGGGGTGGTCCCGGGGGATTTCGGGGGGTCCCGGTGGGTGCTGAAGGGTCCCGGTAGGTGCGGGGCGGTCCCGGGCAATTCCGGGGGGGTCCCGATGGGTACCTGGGGGGTCCCGGTTGGGTGCCGGTATATCCTGAGGGGTCCCGGTGGGTGCTGGGCGGTTCCGGGGGGTGGTCCCGGGGGATTTCGGGGGGTCCCGATGGGTACCTGGGGGGTCCCGGTTGGGTGCCGGTATATCCTGAGGGGTCCCGATGGGTGCTGGGCGGTTCCGGGGGGTGGTCCCGGGGGATTTCGGGGGGTCCCGGTGGGTGCCGGTATATCCTGAGGGGTCCCGGTGGGTGCTGGGGAGTTCCGGGGGGTGGTCCCGGGGGATTTCGGGGGGTCCCGGTGGGTGCCGGTGTCGCTGGCGCGTCCCTGCGGCCTCTCCGCCCAATTCCAGAGCGCTGGGTCACGCGGGGGAGGGCGCGGGGGGCCCCACCCTGCGCCCCGGGGTGCCGGGGGTGGGGGGCAGATCCCACGGGGGGGGCGGGACCCACGGGAGACGAATCCCACGGAGGGGGGGGCAGATCCCACCGGGAGAGGACCCAAAAAAGGGGGGAGATCCCACCGGGGGGGGGGCAGATCCCACCGGGAGAGGACCCAAAAAAGGGGGGAAATCCCACCGGGGGGGGGGCAGATCCCACCGGGAGAGGACCCAAAAAAGGGGGGAAATCCCACCGGGGGGGGGGAAGATCCCACCGGGGGGGTCGCGGATCCCACGGGGGGGCGGATCCCGTGGGAAGCGAGTCCCGCGGGGGGGTCAGAGGTTCCCACGGGGGACAGGTCCCGTAGGGAAGAAGATCCCGGGAATGGGGAGGGGGCGAGGGCGGATCCCGCGGGGGGTCCCGCGGGAAGGACGCGGGGGGTCCCAGGGGAATGGTTTGGATCCCGGGGGGTCTCACGGGAATGGTCTGGATCCCGGGGGGTCTCACGGGAATGGTTTGGATCCCGGGGGGTCTCACGGGAATGGTTTGGATCCCGGGGGGTCTCACGGGAATGGTTTGGATCCCGGGGGGTCTCACGGGAATGGTTTGGATCCCGGGGGGTCTCACGGGAATGGTTTGGATCCCGGGGGGTCTCACGGGAATGGTTTGGATCCCGGGGGGGTCTCACGGGAATGGTTTGGATCCCGGGGGGTCCCACGGGAATGGTTTGGATCCCGGGGGGGTCTCACGGGAATGGTTTGGATCCCGGGGGGTCTCACGGGAATGGTTTGGATCCCGGGGGGTCTCACGGGAATGGTTTGGATCCCGGGGGGTCTCACGGGAAGGGCTCAGATCCCACGGGAAGGACTCGGATCCTCCGGGGGGTGGGGGGTCCCACGGGGGAATCCCACGGGAACGACTCGGCTTTTACCGGGGGGGGTCCCACGGGAAGCACTCGGCCCCCACGGGGGGGGTCTCCGTTCCCACGGGGGGGTCCCGCCACCCAAATTCCGCCCCCACCCCGGTACCTGTAGCGCCGACTCCTCCCAGCCACGCCCCCGTCCCGTCCCGTCCCGGTGCACGCCGGGAGCCCGCCCGAGCCCGGACCCCCCCCAAAAACCTCCGCCCCGCCCCTCCGGTGCCCCCCGACCCCCGTGCGGCCCCGACCCCCCCCCCCCGTTCCCACCCTCAGGGCCGGGGTCGTTCCGGGGGTCGCTGTACCTTTAAATGCCGCCGGCACCGCCCGCGGGGAGGCCACGCCCATGCCCATGTAAGGGTATGGCGGGGCGTGGTCAATGCATAGCCACGCCCTCCTAGCCCCGCCCCGGACTGTACCAAGTGCGCCACGGGACGGGGGGGGCGGAGCCAGGCGGGCACGCGGCGGCGGCATGGAGGGTGAGGGGGGGACGTGGGGGACACCGGGGGGACACTGGGGACATGGGGGGGTCTGGGGGACATCGGGGGGTCTGGGGGTGGTGGGGGAGGCGGGGGAGATGGGGGGGATGGGGACACGGGGACATGCGGGGGCCGGGGATGCGCGGGGGGACACGCGGACTTGGAGGGGACACTGGGGACATGGAGGGGACACTGGGGACATTGAGGGGACATGGGGGGGTCTGGGGGACATCGGGGGGTCACGAGGGGGCTGAGGGGACACGGGAGGGGACAGAGAGACAGGGGGGATGGGGGGAACACGGAGGGGGCTGGGGGACATGGAGGGGACACGGGGACATCGCGGGGGACAGGAGGGGTCTGGGGGTGACCCTGGGGGTGACCCTGAGGGTGACCCGCGTGTCCCCAGGGCCGGTGCGGTTCCAGTGTCCCCCCGACTTCGAGGCGGTGGCCGGGGGGGTCCCCCTGGGGGGTCCCTCCACTGAACTGTGGCTGATCCGAGCCCCCGCGGACTTCTGTCCCCAGAGGTGACAATGGGGGGGACAGGGACATGGGGGGGGGGACAATGACAATGGGGGGGCACAGTGACAATGGGGGGAGGGACAGGGACATTGAGGGGGCACAGTGACAATGTGGGGACAGGGACATTGGGGGGACAGGGACATTGGGGGGACAGTGACAATGGGGGAGTGGGGGTGACAACGTGGGGGAGGTGACAGCGACAATGTGGGGGGGTCATTGTGATGGGAGGGTGACAATGTGGGGGGCCACAGTGGCACTGGAGTGGGGGGGACAATGGGGGGAGGGTCACAGTGTCACCGGGGGGGTGACAATGACAATGTCCCCCCCCTCCCCCAGCCTCGAGGGCTGCCCGGTGCCCCTGAACGGCCTCGAGCGGCTCCAGACCCCCGGCAGCGGTGACAATGACAATGACAATGACACGAAGCTCTACGTCCTGCGGGGGGGCCCGGGGGGAGGGGACTGTCCCCTCCTGCTGTCCCCTGTCCCCCCCGGGGGGGCCCTGGGCTGTGCCCCCCCCCTGCGGGGCTCCCTCACCATCACCCAGAGCTTCGGGGCCCCCCCAGAGACCCCCCCCAGGAAGAGGAAGAAGAAGGCGAAGGTGACACCGGAGCTGGTGGCACCGGGGGACACGGTGGCACCGGGGGACACGGGGACATCGGAGGGGACAGTGCCAGCGGTGGGGACAGAGCCCGGGGAGGGTCCGGGGCCACCCCAGGATGGCCTGGTGGCCCTGGAGGAGCCCGAGGTGGCCAAGAGGAAGAAGAAGAAGAAGAAGCACAAACGGGAGGAGCAGGAGTGACCCTGAATGTCACCTTTGTCACCTTTGTCACCAATAACTGTCATTTATTATAAAAAAGAAGGGATTTTGGGCGATTTTTGGTGATTTTTTGGGGTGTTTTGCTCACTAGGGGGTCTTGAGGAAAGGCTCGTGCAGGACATCGAAGAGTCGCTTGGCCTGGTTGGGGACAAAGGGACAGGAGGACAACAGATGTCCCCTCAGTCCCCAACGTCCCCAGTGTCACTTTGTCACTCACCTTTTGGGGTCCCACGCCGGGACAAAGGGACAGATCCTCGCGGGACGCGCCCACCACGGCTGCCAGCGACTGCGGGGGGGAGGGGACATGAGGGTGACAGGCTCGGGGGGGTCCCTGGGGGTTGGGGACACATCCCCGAGGGTGCCATGTCCCCGAGGGTGGCACGGCCCCGAGTGTCACTCACCCCGAAGGTGCTGAGCAGGCTCAGGGCGTCGGTTTTGTTGACAGATTTGACACTGGTCAGGCAGTCTGTCACCTGGGGGGGTGACAAGGAGCAGGGGGGGGTCAGGGGACAGCGCTGGCCCCCGCTGGAGGGGAGGGGACACTTGGGGACACTGACCCGGGACAGGAAGTCCTGCTCCACGCGCTCCTTGAGGAGATCCGGGGGTTTCTGCTCGTAGGATTTGAAGGTCTCCAGGTACCTCCCGGCCTCCTCGGGGCTGGGGGGACACGGGGGACATTGGGGACAGCCGGGGGTGGCAGGGGGTGGCAGGGGACACGGGGACAGGCCTTACCTCCAGGCCACCAGGAGGGTGCAGTCGGTGAGGAGACAAACCTTGGCCAACTCCTTGAGAGCCTGGTGGGGGTCCTTCTGTGGGGGGACATGGGGACAGGTCAGGGGACATGGGGACAGGTCAGGGGACAGGGACAGGTCAGGGGACAGGGACAGGTCAGGGGACATGGGGACAGGTCAGGAGACATGGGGACAGGTCAGGGGACATGGGGACACGTCAGGGGACATGGGGACAGGTCAGGGGACATGGGGACAGGTCAGGGGACAGGGACAGGTCAGGGGACAGGGACAGGTCAGGGGACATGGGGACAGGTCAGGGGACATGGGGACAGGTCAGGGGACAGGGACAGGTCAGTGGACAGGTCAGGGGACATGGGGACAGGTCAGGGGACAGGGACAGGTCAGGGGACATGGGGACAGGTCAGGGGACATGGGGACAGGTCAGGGGACAGGGACAGGTCAGGGGACATGGGGACACGTCAGGGGACAGGTCAGGGGACATGGGGACACGTCAGGGGACATGGGGACAGGTCAGGGGACATGGGGACACGTCAGGGGACATGGGGACAGGTCAGGGGACAGGTCAGGGGACATGGGGACACGTCAGGGGACATGGGGACAGGTCAGGGGACAGGTCAGGGGACATGGGGACAGGTCAGGGGACATGGGGACAGCTCCTTGAGAGCCTGGTGGGGGTCCTTCTGTGGGGGGGACATGGGGACAGGTCAGGGGACAGGGACAGGTCAGGGGACATGGGGACAGGTCAGGGGACAGGTCAGGGGACATGGGGACACGTCAGGGGACATGGGGACAGGTCAGGGGACATGGGGACAGGTCAGGGGACAGGTCAGGGGACATGGGGACAGGTCAGAGGACAGGTCAGGGGACATGGGGACACGTCAGGGGACATGGGGACAGGTCAGGGGACAGGTCAGGGGACATGGGGACAGGTCAGGGGACAGGGACAGGGTGAGAGGATGGGGATGGGGACAGAGGGACAGGGGATGCGGGGCCAGAGGGACAGGAGAGGGAGGGGACACAGATGGGCACACAGTGACAGTGACAATGATGGTGACAGTGCCACAGCCACCTCACCATGGCCACCTGCAGCAGCAGCACCTGGATCAGGACAGGGAGGGGACAGCGATGGAGGGACACAGAGTGACAAGGACAAGGAGGGGACAGCGATGGGGGGCACGCAGTGACAATGATGAGGTGACAGTGACAATGACAGTGACAGGGACAGTGACAGGGACAGTGACAGGGCCACCTCACCACGTCCACCTGCAGCAGCAGCACCTGGATCAGGACAGGGAGGGGACAGCGATGGAGGGACACAGAGTGACAAGGACAAGGAGGGGACAGCGATGGGGGGCACACAGTGACAATGACGAGGTGACAGTGACAATGACAGTGACAGGGACAGTGACAGGGCCACCTCACCACGTCCACCTGCAGCAGCAGCACCTGGAGGCCGAAGCTCCGCCCCAAAGTCCGCAGCCGCTCGTGGATGTAATCGGGGTTCAGGTGGTGGTACCTGAGGCTGGGGGGGACAGGGACAGTGAGGGGACCCTGGGGACCCCCGGGGACACCTGGGGACACCTCCCCCGCTCACCTGAGGAAGAGGGCGCAGGTGCTCTGGCCCATGACGTAGTCGGGGACGATGTCCCCAAATTCCCAGGGGACGTTGCGGATGAATTTCAGCACAGGATTGCCGCGCTGGGGACGGAAATTCACTCCCGGTGGGTCCCCATGTCACGATATGAGACTGAACCCCACGATATCGGGGGGCAGGACCCCCTCATGTCACGGTATGAGACTGAACCCCACGATATCGGGGGGAAGAACCCCCCCGGGGGTCCCCATGTCACGATATGAGACTGAACCCCACGATATCGGGGGCAGGACCCCCTCATGTCACGATATGAGACTGAACCCCACGATATCGGGGGCAGGACCCCCTCATGTCATGGTATGAGCCCCCACCCCCGCGATAACGGGTGACACCCCCCCCCATGTCGCGACAGGGCTCCGCCCACCTGCCGCGGGCTGACGATGATGCTGCTGCTCTTGGCTCCCGGTTTGAGCACGGGCAGGGCCGGCACCTCCCGGTTCCGATCCCGATCCTGGTCCCGGTCCCGATCCGCGGGGGTCGGGAGGGGCCGCGGGGGGAGTCCCGGAGGGGCTCCGGTGGGTGCGGGGTCCCGGTCCCGGTTCTGATCCCGGTTCTGATCCCGGTCCCGGTTCTGATCCCGGTTCTGATCCCGGTCCCGGTTCTGATCCCGGTCCCGGTTCTGATCCCGGTTCTGATCCCGGTCACGGTTCTGATCCCGGTCCCGGTTCTGATCCCGGTCCCCGTGCGTCGCGAGAGGTCCCGGGGGGGCCTTCCCCGAGCCCCCCGAGCTCCGCACCACGAACTCGGCGTAGGAACCGGGACCGGGCGGGATCGGAACCGGGGCTGGGACCGGCGCGGCGGAGGCTCTGAACAGCGACGGGACCTGGCGGGGACAGGGGACACCTTCCCGGTCACCCCCGGGACCCGCGGTTCTCCCGTGAGACCCCCGGTGTCCCCCCCACCCCTCCCGGTCCCCCGTGGATCCCCAGTCCCGTCCCCTCCCCGGTCTCCCGTGATGTCCCCGGTCCCCCCTCCAGCCACCACCGGTACCGGGGGGTCGTCGGGACCCTCCTGTCGCAGAGTGAAACGTCGCCGCTTCCCCTCCGGTGCCGGTGCCGGTGCCGGTGCCGTGGCGGCTCCGGGGGGCGGCTCCGGGTCCGGGTCCATGGCGGGGGCCTGGGGCCGGTTTTGGTGTCCCGGGTCCGTTCCGGGGTCCCGGGGTGGGTTCGGGGGGGTCTCGAGGTCGGTTTTGGGGTCCCGGTTCCGGTTTTGGTGTCCCGGGTCGGTTCCGGGGTCCCGGGGTGGGCTCGGGGTGGTCTCGAGGTCGGTTTTGGGGTCCCGGTTCCGGTGTCCCGGGTCGGTTCCGGGGTCCCGGGGTGGGCTCGGGGTGGTCTCGAGGTCGGTTTTGGGGTCCCGGTTCCGGTTTTGGTGTCCCGGGTCGGTTCCGGGGTCCCGGGGTGGGTTCGGGGGGGTCTCGAGGTCGGTTTTGGGGTCCCGGTTCCGGTTTTGGTGTCCCGGGTCGGTTCCGGGGTCCCGGGGTGGGTTCGGGGGGGTCTCGAGGTCGGTTTTGGGGTCCCGGTTCCGGTTTTGGTGTCCCGGTTCGGTTCCGGGGTCCCGGGGTGGGTTCGGGGGGGTCTCGAGGTCGGTTTTGGGGTCCCGGGTCGGTTCCGGGGTCCCGGGGTGGGTTCGGGGGGGTCTCGAGGTCGGTTTTGGGGTCCCGGTTCCGGTTTTGGTGTCCCGGGTCGGTTCCGGGGTCCCGGGGTGGGTTCGGGGGGGTCTCGAGGTCGGTTTTGGGGTCCCGGTTCCGGTTTTGGGGTCCCGGTTCCGGTTTTGGGGTCCCGGGGCCGCCGCGCGCGCTTCGGCACAGCGGAAGAGGCGTGGCCTCTGACCACGCCCTCCCTCCCTCCTGATTGGGCCATTGTTGTGCCAATCAAACGGACCTGCCGCGTCCTTACCAACGCGAGGGGGCGTGGTCTCGCCGCGCGCGGGTGGTGGGCGGGGCTATGGCACTACGACCACGCCCCAGGACCACGCCCACTCGTGTGACAGCACGAGGGGTCCCCGAGGGTCCCAACACCCCCTGTGACCCCCCGGGTCCGGGATGTGGCAGCGGGAGGGACCCCGGGGACACACGGGGGGTGAGGAGGGGGCGGGGGAGACCTTGGGGGCCACCGGCGTGGGGACAGAGGCCACCAGAGGGACAGGGGGACCCCAGGGGCCACCAGACACACATGGGGGGGAGTTTGGGGACACATTGGGGACCCCAGAGGCCACCAAACACACATGGGGGGGAATTTGGGGACACATTGGGGACTCCAGGGGCCACCAGACACACATGGGGGGGAGTTTGGGGACACATTGGGGACTCCAGGGCCACCAGACACACATGGGGGGGAGTTTGGGGACACATTGGGGACTCCAGGGCCACCAGACACACATGGGGGGGAGTTTGGGGACACATTGGGGACCCCAGGGGCCACCAGACACACATGGGGGGGAGTTTGGGGACACATTGGGGACCCCAGGGGCCACCAGACACACATGGGGGGCAGTTTGGGGACACATTGGGGACCCCAGGGGCCACCAGACACACATGGGGGAGAGTTGGGGACACATTGGGGACTCCAGGGGCCACCAGACACACATGGGGGGGAGTTTGGGGACACACTGGGGACTCCAGGGGCCACCAGACACACATGGGGAGGAGTTTGGGGACACATTGGGGACCCCAGAGGCCACCAGACACACATGGGGGGGAGTTTGGGGACACATTGGGGACTCCAGGGGCCACCAGACACACATGGGGGGGGAACTTGGGGACACATTGGGGACTCCAGGGGCCACCAGACACACATGGGGGGGAGTTTGGGGACACACTGGGGACTCCAGGGGCCACCAAACACACATGGGGGGCAGTTTGGGGACACATTGGGGACTCCAGGGGCCACCAGACACACATGGGGGGGAGTTTGGGGACACATTGGGGACTCCAGGGGCCACCAGACACACATGGGGGGTGAACTTGGGGACACATTGGGGACTCCAGGGGCCACCAGACACACATGGGGGGGGAACTTGGGGACACATTGGGGACCCCAGGGGCCACCAGACACACATGGGGGGGAGTTTGGGGACACATTGGGGACTCCAGGGGCCACCAGACACACATGGGGGGGAGTTTGGGGACACATTGGGGACTCCAGGGGCCACCAGACACACATGGGGGGGAGTTTGGGGACACACTGGGGACACATTGGGGACCCCAGAGGCCACCAGACACACATGGGGGGGAGTTTAGGGACACATTGGGGACACATTGGGGACCCCAGGGGCCACCAGACACACATGGGGGGGGAACTTGGGGACACATTGGGGACCCCAGGGGCCACCAGACACACATGGGGGGGAGTTTGGGGACACATTGGGGACTCCAGGGGCCACCAGACACACATGGGGGGGGAACTTGGGGACACATTGGGGACCCCAGAGGCCACCAGACACACATGGGCGGGGGGAACTTGGGGACACATTGGGGACTCCAGGGGCCACCAGACACACATGGGGGGGAGTTTGGGGACACATTGGGGACTCCAGGGGCCACCAGACACACATGGGGGGGAGTTTGGGGACACATTGGGGACCCCAGAGGCCACCAGACACACATGGGGGGGAGTTTGGGGACACATTGGGGACTCCAGGGGCCACCAGACACACATGGGGGGGAACTTGGGGACACATTGGGGACCCCAGAGGCCACCAGAGACGCAGGGACAGGGACACGGATGAGGACCCTGAGGGCCACCCCGAGGACACACTGGGGACCCCAGAAGCCACCAGAGGACGGCGACAAGGACCCACTGAAGACCCCGAAAGCCACCAAACACACCCAGAGCCACATCGCTGCCACCCCTTTATTCCCCACCCCCTTCCACCCCCTCCCCAAATCCGGGGGGCTCCCGGCGACCCCCGGAGGGTCCCGCGGGGCCACCCGCGGCCAGGAGGGGCGCCAGGCGGGGCCACAGGCGGGGGTCGCGGGTGGCCCGGGCCAGCAGCCGCGTGTGGCGGCGCAGGGTGGCGATGTCCCTCTGCGTGCGCCGGTTGTGGCGGAGCAGGGCCCCGGTGCGCAGCGCCAGCGCCGCCAGCAGAGCCCCCCCGAGCCGCGGGGACCCCCGGGGAGGGGACAGCTCCGCGGGGACCCCCGGCGGGTGGCACGGCCGGGGCCCCTCCGGGCCGGGGACAGCGGCGGGGGGCGGCGGGTGGAGCAGGAGGAGGCGAGGAGGACGCGGATCCCGAGCGGCTCCCGGGGGCTGCGGAGGGACGGAGCGGGGTCACCGGGCTGGGGGGACAGAGGGACCGGGGACAGATCCACGGAGGGACGGAGCGGGGTCACCGGGCTGGGGGGACAGGGGGACCGGGGACAGATCCACGGAGGGACGGAGCGGGGTCAGCGGGCTGGGGGGACAGAGGGGACCGGGACAGATCCACGGAGGGACGGAGCGGGGTCAGCGGGGCTGGGGGGACAGGGGGACCGGGGACAGATCCACGGAGGGACGGAGCGGGGTCACCGGGCTGGGGGGACAGGGGGACCGGGGACAGATCCACGGAGGGACGGAGCGGGGTCACCGGGCTGGGGGGACAGAAGGGACCGGGGACAGATCCACGGCGACCGGAGCGTGCCGGTACCGGAACCAGGGGGATCCGGAGCGTGCCGGTACCGGAACCAGGGGGATCCGGAGCGTGCCGGTACCGGAACCAGGGGGATCCGGAGCGTGCCGGTACCGGAACCACGGGGATCCGGAGCGTTCCGGTACCGGAACCAGGGGGATCCGGAGCGTGCCGGTACCGGAACCACGGGGATCCGGAGCGTGCCGGTACCGGAACCAGGGGGATCCGGAGCGTGCCGGTACCGGAACCACGGGGATCCGGAGCGTGCCGGTACCGGAACCAGGGGGATCCGGAGCGTGCCGGTACCGGAACCACGGGGATCCGGAGCGTGCCGGTACCGGAACCACGGGGATCCGGAGCGTGCCGGTACCGGAACCAGGGGGATCCGGAGCGTGCCGGTACCGGAACCACGGGGATCCGGAGCGTGCCGGTACCGGAACCAGGGGGATCCGGAGCGTGCCGGTACCGGAACCACGGGGATCCGGAGCGTGCCGGTACCGGAACCAGGGGGATCCGGAGCGTGCCGGTACCGGAACCAGGGGGATCCGGAGCGTGCCGGTACCGGAACCACGGGGATCCGGAGCGTGCCGGTACCGGAACCACGGGGATCCGGAGCGTGCCGGTACCGGAACCAGGGGGATCCGGAGCGTGCCGGTACCGGAACCAGGGGGATCCGGAGCGTGCCGGTACCGGAACCACGGGGATCCGGAGCGTTCCGGTACCGGAACCAGGGGGATCCGGAGCGTTCCGGTACCGGAACCACGGGGATCCGGAGCGTGCCGGTACCGGAACCACGGGGATCCGGAGCATCCCGGTACCAGATCCATATGGATCCGGAGCATCCCGGTACCGGAACCACAGGGATCCGGAGCATCCCGGTACCAGATCCATATGGATCCGGAGCATCCCGGTACCAGATCCACAGGGATCCGGAGCATCCCGGTACCGGAACCACAGGGATCCGGAACATCCCGGTACCAGATCCACATGGATCCGCAGCGTGCCGGTACCGGAACCATGGGGATCCAAACCAGCCCAGTACCAGATCCATATGGATCCAGAATATCCCGGTACCGGAACCATGGGGATTTGGATCACTCTGGTGCCAGATCCACACGGATCCAGACCACCCCAGTGCCAGATCCATGGGAATTTGGAGCACCCCGGTGCCAATCCCGGTACCGATCCCGGTTACCTGCGGCCCCGGGAGGGTGTGGCCGAGCCAGGTGAGCCCCAGGTGGGCCCCGCGGGCGTGGCCAGGGCCGGGCGGCTCCTCCGTGTCCGTCCCCTCGCACCTGCCCAGGTGCTCCGAGCTGGAATCTGCCGGAGCGGGAATGAGCCCGGGACAGGGACCCCCGGGACAGGGACCCCCGGGACAGGGACCCCCGGGACAGGGCGAGGGACCCCCGGGACAGGGCGAGGGACCCCGGACCGGGAGCCCACCCCCACCTACCTGAAAAGCCGGAATCCTGCTCCGAGTCGCTGCCCGGGGGGCGCCGGGCCCCTTTTGAGGGTGCTTGGGACAGGGGGGACTCCGGGGCCACCCCCGGCTCGTCCGGCATCGGGGCGGCCCCGCCTGGGGGGACAGGGGGACCCTGGGGGGGCCTGGGGGCGTTGGTGGCCGGGTGACAGCAGGGGAGGGGCTGGGGACGGGGATGGGGGGGTCTCGTGGGCCCCCCGTGTCCCCCTTATTCCCTCTGCACACCCCAGTGTCACTTGTCCCCAAATTCCCGTGTCCCCTTATTCCTCCTGCACCCCCCAGTGTCACTTGTCCCCAAATCCCCGTGTCCCCCCATGTCCCCCCATTCCCCTTGCACCCCCCAGTGTCACTTGTCCCCAAATTCCCGTGTCCCCCTTATTCCCCCTGCACACCCCAGTGTCACTTGTCCCCAAATCCCCGTGTCCCCCCATGTCCCCCCTATTCCCCTTGCACCCCCCAGTGTCACTTGTCCCCAAATCCCCGTGTTCCCTTATTCCCCCTGCACCCCCCAGTGTCACTTGTCCCCAAATTCCCGTGTCCCCCCATGTCCCCCCTATTCCCCTTGCACCCCCCAGTGTCACTTGTCCCCAAATCCCCGTGTCCCCCCATGTCCCCCCTATTCCCCTTGCACCCCCCAGTGTCACTTGTCCCCAAATCCCCGTGTCCCCCCATGTCCCCCCATTTCCTCTGCACCCCCCAGTGTCACTTGTCCCCCAAATCCTCCTGCCCCGTGTCTCCTTGCTCCTCAAAGCCCCCCAGTGTCACTTGTCCCCAAATTCCCTCCTGCCCCGTGTCTCCTTGCTCCTCAAAGCCCCCCCAATGTCACTTGTCCCCAAATCCCCTCCTGTCCCCGTGTCCCCTTTTTCCCCCTGCACCCCCCAATGTCACTTGTCCCCAAATCTCCTCCTGTCCCCCCACCCCCCGTACCTGCCTGGCTCCGGTGCCGGTGCCGGTGCCGGGCAGGAGGTCCCAGTCCCTGGACTCTGATCCCGGTCAGGGGGTCCCAGTCCCTGGACTCTGATCCCGGTCAGGGGGTCCCGGTCCCCGGGGCTCCGGTCCTGGTCAGGAGGATCCGGTCCCGGGACTCCGCTCCCGTTCGGGGAGCTCCGGTGCCCAGGCTTCGGTCTCGCTCGGAGGGTTCCGATCGCGGTCCCGGTGCTCCGGTGCCGATCAGGGGGCTCCGGTCCCAGGATCTCCGGGCCCGGGGGCTCTGGGCCTGCTCGGGGGTCCCGGTTCGGGTCTCGGTTCTGAGGGAGAATCCCGGCGCCCCCAAGCCCCGCCCATTCCCCCGCCCCGAGGTTGATTGACAGCGCTGCCAACCAATGGGCGCGCCCGCTTCGGGTCACGTGCCCTCCGCGCGCCACGTGCGGCCGCGGGGCCGGTGCTGGGACACGTGAGGGGGCGGGGCCTGCGCGGGCACGCGGCTGAGGGGCGGAGCCGACGGCGGAGCCACGTGATTGGCGGGAGGAGGGGAGGGGGACACGGGAAGACCCCCCGGGACCACCCCCCAAATTCCCGGGAGCCCAAAACCCCCCCCAGCCCCGGGATCTGCCCCCGAACCCAGCACCGGGAAGGATCCCCGGGATCGGGAAGGATCCCTGGGATCAGGAGGGACCCCCGGGACCCCTCCCCAAATTACCGGGACCCCTCGATCTCCAGGATTTTCCCCCACAACTCAACACCGGGAAGCATTCCCGGGATCGGGAGGAATCCCTGGAATCAGGAGAGACCCCCCGATTTCCAAGTGAGACCCCTGGGACTCCCCTCCTAAAGAGAGACCCCCGGGACCACCCCCCAAATTCCCGGGACACCTTCTGGAATCCCCCAAGGCTCAGGATCTGCCCCTGAACCCAACACCGGGAAGGATTCCCGGGATCGGGAATGACACCCCCCTTTCCAAGTGGGACCCCCCCCACCTCATAAACCCCAGGGACCCCCTCCTGGGCCCCAACAGCCCCCCCAGAACCCCCCAAATTGGGGTCCCTCATCCCTCGAGCTGCTGCTCCACCCTGAGCGACGTTTCCAAGCAGAACCCGCCCGAAAAATTAGAAAAAAACCAAAAAAGAAAAAAAATCCCAAAACGGGGCGGGTGGGGGAACCCTAAAAGAGGGAGGGGAACTTTGGGAGGGGTGGGCTGCAGCTGAGTCAGGAATGTGGGGTTTTTTTGGGGTGAAATCAGCTCTTTATGGAAGAGGCGCCGCGGCGGCCACGGCTCCGTGGACACTTTTCCTACCACACCGGCACAATGGGATGGATGGAGCACGACAGGGACGTGACACTCAGCGGGGCCGGGGGGACACTCCCCGGGACCCTCCCCCGCCCCCCCAAATCCCGGGATGGCCGAGGGGGTGTGGGGGACACGGGGGAAAAACCGGGAGGGGACCACCCCCACCACCCCCGCCCCCAGCCCGCCGCCGCTCCCCCTCGGATCCGGCGCCCGGAAACCCCGGCGAGGAATTCTTCGGGAATTTCGGGACGCTGGGGGGGTTAATCCTTCTTTTTGTCCTCTGGGGGCTTCTCCTGGGGAGGGGGCGGCCCCGTGGGCAGCGCTGTGGGGGTGGGGGAGGCGGCCAGGGGGGGTTTGGGGGCCGCCGGGGCCTCGCCGGTGCCGCCGAATTCGTTGACGCGCGTGGGGTCCACGCGGTAGATCCAGCGCTGGTAGAGGTAAATGAAGAACACCACGTCTGGGGGGAGGAAATTTGGGATGGTGAGAGCTGGAAGGGGGGGGGGGGAATCCCAAAAATGCCCCTGGGGAGGAAATTTGGGATGGTGAGAGTGGGAAGGGTGGGAGAATCCCAAAAATGCCCTGGGGATGGAGAATCCCAAAAAGGCCTTGGGGTGGAAAATCCCAAAAATGCCTTGGGGATGGAGAATCCCAAAATGCCCCGGGGATGGAGAATCCCAAAAATGCCCCTGGGGAGGAAATTTGGGACGGTGAGAGTGTGAAGGGTGGGAGAATCCCAAAAATGCCCCTGGGGAGGAAATTTGGGATGGTGAGAGTGGGAAGGGTGGGAGAATCCCAAAAATGCCCCTGGGGAGGAAATTTGGGACGGTGAGAGCTGGAAGGGGTGGGAGAATCCCAAAATGCCCTGGGGATGGAGAATCCCAAAAACGCCCTGGGGATGGAGAATCCCAAAAATGCCTCAGGGATGGAGAATCCCAAAAATGCCTTGGGGATGGAGAATCTCAAAAATGCCCCTGGGGAGGAAATTTGGGACAGTGAGAGCGGGAAGGGGTGGGAGAATCCCAAAAATGCCCCTGGGGAGGAAATTTGGGATGGTGAGAGTGGGAAGGGGTGGGAGAATCCCAAAAATGCCCCTGGGGAGGAAATTTGGGATGGTGAGAGCGGGAAGGGGTGGGAGAATCCCAAAAATGCCCCTGGGGAGGAAATTTGGGATGGTGAAAGTGGGAAGGGGTGGGAGAATCCCAAAAATGCCTCAGGGATGGAGAATCCCAAAATGCCCCGGGGATGGAGAATCCCAAAAATGCCTTGGGGATGGAGAATCCCAAAAATGCTTCAGGGATGGAGAATCCCAAAATGCCCCGGGGATGGAGAATCCCAAAAATGCCTCAGGGATGGAGAATCCCAAAAATGCCCTGGGGATGGAGAATCCCAAAATGCCCCAGGGATGGAAGATCCCAAAAATGCCCTGTTGATGGAGAATCCCAAAATTCCCCCGGGGATGGAAGATCCCAAAATTCCCACTGGGGGTGGAGAATCCCAAAAAGGCCTTGGGGATGGAAGATCCCAAAATTCCCCCTGGGGATGGAAGATCCCAAAAATGCCCTGGGGATGGAGAATCCCAAAAATGCCTCAGGGATGGAGAATCCCAAAATTCCCCCTGGGGATGGAGAATCCCAAAAATGCCTCGGGGATGGAGAATCCCAAAAATGCCTCAGGGATGGAGAATCCCAAAAATGCCTCAGGGATGGAGAATCCCAAAATGCCCCAGGGATGGAGAATCCCAAAATTCCCCCTGGGGATGGAGAATCCCAAAATGCCCCAGGGATGGAGAATCCCAAAAACGCCCTGGGGATGGAAGATCCCAAAAATGCCCTGGGGATGGAGAATCCCAAAAATGCCCCAGGGATGGAGAATCCCAAAATTCCCCCTGGGGATGGAGAATCCCAAAAATGCCCTGGGGATGGAGAATCCCAAAAACGCCCTGGGGATGGAGAATCCCAAAATTCCCCCTGGGGATGGAGAATCCCAAAAATGCCTGAGGGTGGAGAATCCCAAAAATGCCTCAGGGATGGAGAATCCCAAAAATACCCCGGGGATGGAGAATCCCAAAAATGCCCCGGGGATGGAGAATCCCAAAAATGCCTTGGGGATGGAGAATCCCAAAAATGCCTTGGGGATGGAGAATCCCAAAAATGCCCCAGGGATGGAGAATCCCAAAAATGCCCAGGGGATGGAGAATCTCAAAAACGCCCTGGGGATGGAGAATCCCAAAATTCCCCCTGGGGATGGAGAATCCCAAAAATGCCTCGGGGATGGAGAATCCCAAAATTCCCCCTGGGGATGGAGAATCCCAAAATTCCCCCTGGGGATGGAGAATCCCAAAAATGCCTCAGGGATGGAGAATCCCAAAAATGCCCCAGGGATGGAGAATCCCAAAAATGCCTCAGGGATGGAGAATCCCAAAAATGCCCCAGGGATGGAGAATCCCAAAATGCCCCAGGGATGGAGAATCCCAAAAACGCCCTGGGGATGGAAGATCCCAAAATTCCCCCTGGGGATGGAGAATCCCAGAAAGGCCTTGGGGATGGAGAATCTCAAAAACGCCCTGGGGATGGAAGATCCCAAAATTCCCCCTGGGGATGGAAGATCCCAAAAATGCCCTGTTGATGGAAGATCCCAAAATTCCCTCCGGGGATGGAAAATCCCCAAATTGGGGGGTGGGAGGTGCCGTACCGTCCCGCAGACAGCCTATCCTGTACATCATGGGCATCTTGATGACGAAGGCGAAGAGGTCATCGATGAAGGTGTTGAGAGCTTTGTAGGTCAGCATCCGCCAGGGCAGGTGTGCCACCGACTGCAGCTTGTAGTTGATGAAGAGCTGAGGGGTCATGGTGATGAATCCTGGGGAAAAAGGGGAAAAAATGGGGTTAGGGAATGCCCTAAAGCAGAGTTGTGGGGTCATGGTGATGAATCCTGGGAAAAAAGGGGAAAAAATGGGGTTAGGGAATGCCCTAAAGGAGAGTTGTGGGGTCATGGTGATGAATCCTGGGGAAAAAGGGGAAAAAATGGGGTTAGGGAATGGTTTGGGGTGTCCTAAAGCAGAGATAAAATGGGGAAAAATGGGAAAAATGGGGTTAGGGAATGGTTTGGGGTGTCCTAAAGCAGAGTTGTGGGGTCACGGTGATGAATCCTGGGGAAAAAAGGGGAAAAAATGGGGTTAGGGAATGGTTTGGGGTGTCCTAAAGGAGAACTGGAAGGTCATGGTGATGAATCCTGGGGAAAAAGGGGAAAAAATGGGGTTAGGGAATGCCCTAAAGGAGAGTTGTGGGGTCATGGTGATGAATCCTGGGGAAAAAAGGGGAAAAAATGGGGTTAGGGAATGGTTTGGGGTGTCCTAAAGGAGAGCTGTGGGGTCATGGTGATGAATCCTGGGGAAAAAAGGGGAAAAATGGGGTTAGGGAATGGTTTGGGGTGTCCTAAAGCAGAGATAAAATGGGGGAAAATAGGAAAAATGGGATTAGGGAATGGTTTGGGGTGTCCTAAAGCAGAGTTGTGGGGTCATGGTGATGAATCCTGGGAAAAAAGGGGAAAAAATGGGGTTAGGGAATGGTTTGGGTGCCCTAAAGCAGAGTTTTTAGTTGATGAAGAATTGTGGGGTCATGGTGATGAATCCTGGGGAAAAAAGGGGAAAAAATGGGGTTAGGGAATGGTTTGGGGTGTCCTAAAGGAGAGTTGTGGGGTCATGGTGATGAATCCTGGGGAAAAAAGGGGAAAAAATGGGCTTAGGGAATGGTTTGGGGTGTCCTAAAGCAGAGATAAAATGGGGGAAAATGGGAAAAATGGGATTAGGGAATGGTTTGGGTGCCCTAAAGTGGAGTTTTTAGTTGATGAAGAATTGTGGGGTCATGGTGATGAATCCTGGGAAAAAAGGGGAAAAAATGGGGTTAGGGAATGGTTTGGGGTGTCCTAAAGGAGAACTGGAAGGTCATGGTGATGAATCCTGGGGAAAAAAGGGGAAAAAATGGGGTTAGGGAATGGTTTGGGGTGTCCTAAAGGAGAGTTGTGGGGTCATGGTGATGAATCCTGGGGAAAAAAGGGGAAAAAATGGGGTTAGGGAATGGTTTGGGTGCCCTAAAGGAGAACTGGGAGGTCATGGCGATGAATCCTGGGGAAAAAATGGGATTTGGGGTGCCCTAAAGCAGAGATAAAACAGGGAAAAATGGGAAAAATGGGGTTAGGGAATGGTTTGGGTGCCCTAAAGCAGAGATAAAATGGGGAAAAATGGGAAAAAAGGGGAAAAATGGGGTTAGGGAATGGTTTGGGGTGTCCTAAACGAGAGCTGTGGGGTCATGGTGATGAATCCTGGGGAAAAAAGGGGAAAAATGGGGTTAGGGAATGGTTTGGGGTGTCCTAAAGGAGAGATAAAATGGGGAAAATGGGAAAAATGGGGTTAGGGAATGCCCTAAAGCAGAGTTGTGGGGTCATGGTGATGAATCCTGGGGAAAAAAGGGAAAAAATGGGATTAGGGAATGGTCTGGGGTGCCCTAAAGGAGAGTCGTGGGGTCATGGTGATGAATCCTGGGGAAAAAAGGGGAAAAAATGGGGTTAGGGAATGGTTTGGGGTGCCCTAAAGGAGAGATAAAACAGGGAAAAATGGGAAAAATGGGGTTAGGGAATGGTTTGGGGTGTCCTAAACGAGAGTTGTGGGGTCATGGTGATGAATCCTGGGGAAAAAAGGGGAAAAATGGGGTTAGGGAATGGTTTGGGTGATTTTTTGTGGGATTTTTTGGGGGATTTTGAGGGATTTTGGGATTTTTTTTGGGATTTCTCACCGAAGGTCAGCAGGAAGCCGCAGAGCTGAGCACCCACGAATCCCAACCCTTGTGCTCCAGGTAGAGCAGGGAACGCTTGGGGAATTTGGGAATGTTTTGGGGGATGCTGATGGGATTTTTTGGGGATTTTTTTTTTTAATTTTGGGATTTTTTGAGGGATTTTTTTTTTAATTTTGGGATTTTTTTGGGGATTTCTCACCGAAGGTCAGCAGGAAGCTGCAGAGCTGAGCACCCACGAATCCCAGCCCTTGTGCTCCAGGTAGAGCAGGGAACGCTTGGGGAATTCGGGAACATTTGGGTGATTTTTTGGGGGATTTTTTTGGGGATTTTGGAGGGATTTTGGGATTTTTTTTAGGATTTCTCACCAAAGGTCAGCAGGAAGCCGTAGAGCTGAGCACCCACGAGTACCAACCCTTGTGCTCCAGGTAGAGCAGGGAACGCTTGGGGAATTCGGGAACATTTGGGTGATTTTTTGGGTGATTTTTTTTGGATTTTGGGATATTTTTGGATTTTTTTTTTGGGATTTCTCACCGAAGGTCAGCAGGAAGCCGTAGAGCTGAGCACCCACAAATCCCAACCCTTGTGCTCCAGGTAGAGCAGGGAACGCTTGGGGAATTCGGGAACGTTTGGGTGATTTTTTTGGGGATTTTTTGGGGGATTTTAGAGGGATTTTGGGATATTTTTGGATATTTTTTTTAGGATTTCTCACCGAAGGTCAGCAGGAAGCCGTAGAGCTGAGCACCCACGAGTACCAACCCTTGTGCTCCAGGTAGAGCAGGGAACGCTTGGGGAATTCGGGAACATTTTGGGGGATGCTGATGGGATTTTTTGGGGATTTTTTTTTTAATTTTGGGATTTTTTGTGGGATTTTTTTTTAATTTTGGGATTTTTTTTTAGGATTTCTCACCGAAGGTCAGCAGGAAGCTGTAGAGCTGAGCACCCACGAATCCCAGCCCTTGTGCTCCAGGTAGAGCAGGGAACGCTTGGGGAATTCGGGAACGTTTGGGTGATTTTTTGGGTGATTTTTTTGGGGATTTTTTTGGGATTTTGGGATATTTTTGGATATTTTTTTTGGGATTTCTCACCGAAGGTCAGCAGGAAGCCGCAGAGCTGAGCACCCACGAATCCCAGCCCTTGTGCTCCAGGTAGAGCAGGGAACGTTTGGGGAATTCGGGAACATTTTGGAGGATGCTGATGGGATTTTTTGGGGATTTTTTTTTTAATTTTGGGATTTTTTGAGGGATTTTTTTTTTAATTTTGGGATTTTTTTTGGGATTTCTCACCGAAGGTCAGCAGGAAGCCGCAGAGCTGAGCACCCACGAATCCCAACCCTTGTGCTCCAGGTAGAGCAGGGAACGCTTGGGGAATTCGGGAACATTTTGGGGGATGCTGATGGGATTTTTTGGGGATTTTTTTTTTAATTTTGGGATTTTTTGTGGGATTTTTTTTTAATTTTGGGATTTTTTTTGGGATTTCTCACCGAAGGTCAGCAGGAAGCTGTAGAGCTGAGCACCCACGAATCCCAGCCCTTGTGCTCCAGGTAGAGCAGGGAACGCTTGGGGAATTCGGGAACATTTTGGGGGATGCTGATGGGATTTTTTGGGGATTTTTTTTTTAATTTTGGGATTTTTTGTGGGATTTTTTTTTAATTTTGGGGTTTTTTTTGGGATTTCTCACCAAAGGTCAGCAGGAAGCCGTAGAGCATGCTGAGCACCCACGAATCCCAACCCTTGTGCTCCAGGTAGAGCAGGGAACGCTTGGGGAATTCGGGAACGTTTGGGTGATTTTTTTGGTGATTTTTTTGGGAATTTTGGAGGGATTTTGGGATTGTTTTGGGGATTTTTTTAAAATTTTGGGATTTTTTTTAGGATTTCTCACCGAAGGTCAGCAGGAAGCTGCAGAGCTGAGCACCCACGAGTACCAGCCCTTGTGCTCCAGGTAGAGCAGGGAACGCTTGGGGAATTCGGGAACATTTTGGGGGATGCTGATGGGATTTTTTGGGGATTTTTTTTTTAATTTTGGGATTTTTTGTGGGATTTTTTTTTAATTTTGGGATTTTTTTTTAGGATTTCTCACCGAAGGTCAGCAGGAAGCTGTAGAGCTGAGCACCCACGAATCCCAGCCCTTGTGCTCCAGGTAGAGCAGGGAACGCTTGGGGAATTCGGGAACGTTTGGGTGATTTTTTGGGTGATTTTTTTGGGGATTTTTTTGGGATTTTGGGATATTTTTGGATATTTTTTTTGGGATTTCTCACCGAAGGTCAGCAGGAAGCCGCAGAGCTGAGCACCCACGAATCCCAGCCCTTGTGCTCCAGGTAGAGCAGGGAACGTTTGGGGAATTCGGGAACATTTTGGAGGATGCTGATGGGATTTTTTGGGGATTTTTTTTTTAATTTTGGGATTTTTTGAGGGATTTTTTTTTTAATTTTGGGATTTTTTTTGGGATTTCTCACCGAAGGTCAGCAGGAAGCCGCAGAGCTGAGCACCCACGAATCCCAACCCTTGTGCTCCAGGTAGAGCAGGGAACGCTTGGGGAATTCGGGAACATTTTGGGGGATGCTGATGGGATTTTTTGGGGATTTTTTTTTTAATTTTGGGATTTTTTGTGGGATTTTTTTTTAATTTTGGGATTTTTTTTGGGATTTCTCACCGAAGGTCAGCAGGAAGCTGTAGAGCTGAGCACCCACGAATCCCAGCCCTTGTGCTCCAGGTAGAGCAGGGAACGCTTGGGGAATTCGGGAACATTTTGGGGGATGCTGATGGGATTTTTTGGGGATTTTTTTTTTAATTTTGGGATTTTTTGTGGGATTTTTTTTTAATTTTGGGGTTTTTTTTGGGATTTCTCACCAAAGGTCAGCAGGAAGCCGTAGAGCATGCTGAGCACCCACGAATCCCAACCCTTGTGCTCCAGGTAGAGCAGGGAACGCTTGGGGAATTCGGGAACGTTTGGGTGATTTTTTTGGTGATTTTTTTGGGAATTTTGGAGGGATTTTGGGATTGTTTTGGGGATTTTTTTAAAATTTTGGGATTTTTTTTAGGATTTCTCACCGAAGGTCAGCAGGAAGCTGCAGAGCTGAGCACCCACGAGTACCAACCCTTGTGCTCCAGGTAGAGCAGGGAACGCTTGGGGAATTCGGGAATGTTTTGGAGGATTCTGATGGGATTTTTTGGGGGATTTTGGAGGGAATTTGGGATTTTTTTTGGGATTTTTTTGGGGATTTCTCACCGAAGGTCAGCAGGAAGCTGCAGAGCTGAGCACCCACGAGTACCAACCCTTGTGCTCCAGGTAGAGCAGGGAACGCTTGGGGAATTCGGGAATGTTTGGGTGATTTTTTGGGGGATTTTTTTTGGGAATTCGGGAACATTTTGGGGGATTCTGGGGGGATTTTTTTGGGGGATTTTTTTAAAATTTTGGCATTTTTTTAGGATTTCTCACCGAAGGTCAGCAGGAAGCCGCAGAGCTGAGCACCCACGAGTACCAGCCCTTGTGCTCCTTGGGGAATTCGGGAATGTTTTGGAGGATTCTGATGGGATTTTTTGGGGGATTTTGGAGGGAATTTGGATATTTTTGGATTTTTTTTTTGGGATTTCTCACCGAAGGTCAGCAGGAAGCCGCAGAGCTGAGCACCCACGAGTACCAACCCTTGTGCTCCAGGTAGAGCAGGGAACGCTTGGGGAATTCGGGAACATTTGGGGAATTTCGGAACATTTTGGGGGATTCTGATGGGATTTTTTGGGGGATTTTGGAGGGATTTTTGGATATTTTTTTTAGGATTTCTCACCGAAGGTCAGCAGGAAGCCGTAGAGCATGCTGAGCACCCACGAGTACCAGCCCTTGTGCTCCAGGTAGAGCAGGCTGTACACGGCGTAGCAGCCCAGCAGAGGGAACAGCAGCCACGAGAGGTAGCGGAAAGCCATCTGAAAAAAAGGAAAAATCCCTGCCTGAGGCGCTGGGAAGGCCCGAGGGGATTTGGGGGAATTTTTTTGGGGATTTGGGGTAATTTTTTTGGGAATTTGGGGTTGTTTTTTGGGAATTTGGGGTAATTTTTTGGGAATTTGGGGTTGTTTTTTGGGAATTTGGGGTTGTTTTTTGGGAATTTGGGGTAATTTTTTGGGAATTTGGGGTAATTTTTTGGGAATTTGGGGTTGTTTTTTGGGAATTTGGGGTAATTTTTTGGGAATTTGGGGTAATTTTTGGGAATTTGGGGTAATTTTTTGGGAATTTGGGGTAATTTTTTGGGAATTTGGGGTAATTTTTTGGGAATTTGGGGTAATTTTTTGGGAATTTGGGGTTGTTTTTGGGAATTGGGGGTAATTTTTTGGGAATTTGGGGTTGTTTTTTGGGAATTTGGGGTTGTTTTTGGGAATTTGGGATTGTTTTTTGGGAATTTTGGGGTAATTTTTTGGGAATTTGGGGTAATTTTTTTGGGGGATTTGGGGTTGTTTTTTGGGAATTTGGGGTAATTTTTTGGGAATTTGGGGTAATTTTTGGGAATTTGGGGTTGTTTTTTGGGAATTTGGA
>JAXCHO010000676.1:0-59816 GCA_036630365.1 Acanthiza pusilla
TGGGGTGGTTAACATCATCACCTGAGGGTACGATTGGAGAATTAAGGGCCAATATGCTAATGAAACAGAACCTATAAAAGGTGAAGAGCTCGTGACTCGGGGTCCATTTTGGGTGTCGTCCCCGACAGGGGACTTTGTTTGCCTGAATCTACCTTTAAGGCCTCTGCAGGCCTTAAATAAATTGTCTGCTTTTTATACTCCTAATTTGTCTTGGCCTCTGTTTCAGGTAGCCTGTCTTTTAGGCTACAATACAAGCAAAAGTAGAGTTGGTTACAAAAACCGGATGTGCTAGGAAGGCCGGAAGTTGGTATGACAGAGTTAAAAATTGGATGTGCTAGGGAGACCGGAAGTTTTAACCACAGAGTTAAAACTGAAGGTGCTAGGAAGACCGGAAGTTTTGTATCATAGAGTTGAATCGGAGTGTGCTAGGGAGACCGGAAGTTTTAATCACAGAGTTGAAACTGAAGGTGCTAGGAAAACCGGAAGGAGGAAGTGGAGTCAAGCAAGAAAGTTTTCTTCATTCTCTTTTCTTCATTATCTCGTGGACATGCACAACAAGCACAGGACCAAATATGGCAGGGCCTTTGACATGAATTCAGTCGCAGACACAAGCAGTAAGCAGGTCTAGGGTAGGGAATGGGCATGAAAGGGAATGCACAGCAATGGTGGTTTAGCAAGGCAAGACAGGTGAGGTTCATAGATTGCTGGCAGGCGGAAGTGGCCAGGAAAGACTGATTTGACTGGCCTTGCTCTCACCTGCACCATCTCTAATCTGCACCTAAAACACTGGGGCTACCTGCTTTCCTTCCAATGCAGAAGAACTGTCATTTTGGTTCCGGAGCCCAGAAGACAAATGTGGATTGCCTGTCCAAAATTCCATACATGCAAGAATTGATGCCAGGCAAAAGCTGCTGGGACAGACAGGTCTGGCTTCACGTGACCTCCTATGGGCTTCCTCTTCCATGCTCCTGAAACACTGCGGGTATGTGAAGGCCTTGAAGGCTTCCTGAGGGAAGCAGGCAGGGCAAGGCAAGTTGAAGAATTGTCACGAAAAGAAGGGTCTTGAATTCCAGGTGGGGGAGGGGTGAGCAAGGTCCTGCAAGGCAAGTGAGGGCTTTGAGGGCAACAGAAGGCAACTGCTGTGTTTACAGGGCAAGGCAAGGCAAGGGGGAGGTAGGCAAGGCAATGAGAGTCCCAGAAGGAGAAGGGAAGGCAAGGCCGGGCCTGGACAAATGGGTGGGGAAGTCAAGGTGGGGATGGCCGAGCAAGTCAGTGCAGGGCAGTGGAGGGATGGAAGAGCGGGAATGGTCACTTAAGTTCATACAACATAACCTGTCAAATTCTTTGCACCCATGCCCACGCAGTAAAAGCAAAAAATCAATTGCTGCTTGATTTTGGAATATAGCATGTCTAATGCTGTCTACATCAATTAACGAGTCAGCTATCGCTATGCTGGTAGCATTACTAAACTTGGCCAACCAACAGCCAGGTTTGTTCAGGCTCCTGAGGCCTTGTGCACTTGCAAGCCCAGGAGCCGATGAAGAGGCAGTGATTATCTTGGCAGTGTTCCAGAACTCAGCTGTATCTCTGCAGGCAGAAGTAAAAGCATGTATGCTGTGAGTATGAGAGTGGTGAGTTCAGTTTTGTTGGCTCCATAGTGCAATTGTCATCTTTAGAGAAAAGAGGGTTACTTTCCCCAAAGTAGATGGACCACCTTTAATTGCCATTGGCACTCTGGTCCATGCTCAGTCCGCACAGATTAAGAAAATGCCCTGCGGGAGTTGCATATGTATACTAAAACTCAAGGTTAGTTTTAGTTTGTGATTGAATTACACCGGTGTGAAACACTTGGGTAGCATGGTGTTGTGGCATTGACCCACCAAGCCATAGGGCTATTCCTTGTGCTGAGAAATGTGAAGGTGGTACAGCTATGTGCATTCAAGGTGCCTAAAATCTGCAGTTCCTGTGGGGGTAAAGCAGGGAATTTCCCACGGGGAGACAATGTATCCGGGCAGGCTGAGGAGGCAGGGGTGCTGTTCCATAACTGTGGCAGTTCAGGGGTGGTGAGAAGGATGCCGATCAGACACTTTGTGAATGGCTTCTGAGGCGCAGCAGTGCTAAGGCATAAGGGATCTTGTCCAGTTGCCTTAGCCAGGGTCACCCAGATGTTTTGCTCCAGGGGGTGTATGGGTTGCAGGTATCCTGTTAAATCACAAACAGAAGAGCAGTTACCTCCCCCCTCTTCCTGCTCCCACCCATTACTCCTGCCGACGTAAGTGCGGAGTGGGTACTTGGCACCAGTGCCATTCCCCTGGAACAGTCATAGTAACCACCTTGTTTGCTTCTGCTCCTATCACCTCAAGTGGCGATAAGACCGGGTTTCTGGGGCGTGGTGGGGGGGGGGGTGGATACCATAGCTTGGCACCTGACAAGCAAGACTATGTGGGACTTTGAATGGATAGGGAGGGCAAAACCCACAGAGAAGACTGATCCTATAGTTCCAGTAGGGAGAATATGGGTAGAAGGAGCTGTGTTTTGAGTGCTTAAAGTGAATGGTCTTTCATTTTTCCAGTGTTTGTAACAGTGCAGCTGGAGAATAACTCATCTGAAATGCTGCCTTTTTCAGCCTAGAAATGAAACTCAAGATCCTTTCAGTATAGGAGATTAGATAAAAGTGGATCTTTACTGGAGCTCCAGGGACAGTTCCAGGAAGAATATCCACAAACGCCCACCCCTCCCCCCGGCTGAATACAGTCTTCTAGGTTTTAGGAAATTAGCATCATTGATCAAAAGCACCAATTCAGAGGACAAGTGGGGATGCAATTCCCCCCAGGTCAAGCCCCTTCTCTGGAGCCCCCCCACCCTTGGTACTAGTTGGACTTGTTGACTAAAATGTGTCTTGAAGATCTTGTTGTCAGGCTTGGTTCCCAGGAAGAAGCAAGACAGGAGAGGGGCCTTGTGCCCTCCAGGGCTTGGAGCTCTGCAATGAGTTTGGTCTTTCTGGCTGGGGAAAAACTACTGGCAAGGTCACAAATACAGAAAAGTAAAAAGGCAAAAATCACTTTGGCATCAGAAGCAAAGGTAAAATTAATGTAAAAAGCAAGCTAAGATACATCTGAAAACTTCTCTGCTTTCTTCATCTTCCCCTTATGCAAAGAGGCTTTTGATTTGCAGGATTTTCATTTTATCCAAAGGCATTCATTCCATAGGTGCCAAAACCATCCCACAATGATAAGTGAAATATAGTCAGTAGGGACAATAGGG
This sequence comes from Acanthiza pusilla, assembly GCA_036630365.1. Lineage (NCBI taxonomy): Eukaryota > Metazoa > Chordata > Aves > Passeriformes > Acanthizidae > Acanthiza > Acanthiza pusilla. Next base: position 3,265 of record JAXCHO010000676.1, read on the forward strand.
ACTGGCATCCACCGCAAAGGAGAGGAAAGATCATTTCCAGAACACTAGTTTTATTTAACTGTGGTGAAAAGTGGGAGCTGAGTTTTGTTTAGAATTAGCCAGAAGAAGCTCTTAATTATTCTCTGCTGCTGCTGCTCTTATACCTTTTCATAATTACTGTGGCACATTAAGATTGGCTGCTAGCAAACAATGACAAGGCTGTCTAACAAACAATGGCAATTCAAGCAATAATACAATGAGCTATACTGATGCCTTCAGGTATTTCTAGTTTTTTACTCTTCATGTAGCTGTAACTTGCTGTAGTTCTGTGCTTCTTACAAAGTGCTAAAATCCCCTGTTCCCAGCACCTTTAGCCAAAACAAGACTCTCTGAGTACAGATTCAAGGACATATTCATTGCCTTAGGGCTTGAAAATATGTAAACAACTGTGAGATGGGGGGAGCAGGCCTGGGGTGGTTAACATCATCACCTGAGGGTACGATTGGAGAATTAAGGGCCAATATGCTAATGAAACAGAACCTATAAAAGGTGAAGAGCTCGTGACTCGGGGTCCATTTTGGGTGTCGTCCCCGACAGGGGACTTTGTTTGCCTGAATCTACCTTTAAGGCCTCTGCAGGCCTTAAATAAATTGTCTGCTTTTTATACTCCTAATTTGTCTTGGCCTCTGTTTCAGGTAGCCTGTCTTTTAGGCTACAATACAAGCAAAAGTAGAGTTGGTTACAAAAACCGGATGTGCTAGGAAGGCCGGAAGTTGGTATGACAGAGTTAAAAATTGGATGTGCTAGGGAGACCGGAAGTTTTAACCACAGAGTTAAAACTGAAGGTGCTAGGAAGACCGGAAGTTTTGTATCATAGAGTTGAATCGGAGTGTGCTAGGGAGACCGGAAGTTTTAATCACAGAGTTGAAACTGAAGGTGCTAGGAAAACCGGAAGGAGGAAGTGGAGTCAAGCAAGAAAGTTTTCTTCATTCTCTTTTCTTCATTATCTCGTGGACATGCACAACAAGCACAGGACCAAATATGGCAGGGCCTTTGACATGAATTCAGTCACAGACACAAGCAGTAAGCAGGTCTAGGGTAGGGAATGGGCATGAAAGGGAATGCACAGCAATGGTGGTTTAGCAAGGCAAGACAGGTGAGGTTCATAGATTGCTGGCAGGCGGAAGTGGCCAGGAAAGACTGATTTGACTGGCCTTGCTCTCACCTGCACCATCTCTAATCTGCACCTAAAACACTGGGGCTACCTGCTTTCCTTCCAATGCAGAAGAACTGTCATTTTGGTTCCGGAGCCCAGAAGACAAATGTGGATTGCCTGTCCAAAATTCCATACATGCAAGAATTGATGCCAGGCAAAAGCTGCTGGGACAGACAGGTCTGGCTTCACGTGACCTCCTATGGGCTTCCTCTTCCATGCTCCTGAAACACTGCGGGTATGTGAAGGCCTTGAAGGCTTCCTGAGGGAAGCAGGCAGGGCAAGGCAAGTTGAAGAATTGTCACGAAAAGAAGGGTCTTGAATTCCAGGTGGGGGAGGGGTGAGCAAGGTCCTGCAAGGCAAGTGAGGGCTTTGAGGGCAACAGAAGGCAACTGCTGTGTTTACAGGGCAAGGCAAGGCAAGGGGGAGGTAGGCAAGGCAATGAGAGTCCCAGAAGGAGAAGGGAAGGCAAGGCTGGGCCTGGACAAATGGGTGGGGAAGTCAAGGTGGGGATGGCCGAGCAAGTCAGTGCAGGGCAGTGGAGGGATGGAAGAGCGGGAATGGTCACTTAAGTTCATACAACATAACCTGTCAAATTCTTTGCACCCATGCCCACGCAGTAAAAGCAAAAAATCAATTGCTGCTTGATTTTGGAATATAGCATGTCTAATGCTGTCTACATCAATTAACGAGTCAGCTATCGCTATGCTGGTAGCATTACTAAACTTGGCCAACCAACAGCCAGGTTTGTTCAGGCTCCTGAGGCCTTGTGCACTTGCAAGCCCAGGAGCCGATGAAGAGGCAGTGATTATCTTGGCAGTGTTCCAGAACTCAGCTGTATCTCTGCAGGCAGAAGTAAAAGCATGTATGCTGTGAGTATGAGAGTGGTGAGTTCAGTTTTGTTGGCTCCATAGTGCAATTGTCATCTTTAGAGAAAAGAGGGTTACTTTCCCCAAAGTAGATGGACCACCTTTAATTGCCATTGGCACTCTGGTCCATGCTCAGTCCGCACAGATTAAGAAAATGCCCTGCGGGAGTTGCATATGTATACTAAAACTCAAGGTTAGTTTTAGTTTGTGATTGAATTACACCGGTGTGAAACACTTGGGTAGCATGGTGTTGTGGCATTGACCCACCAAGCCATAGGGCTATTCCTTGTGCTGAGAAATGTGAAGGTGGTACAGCTATCTGCATTCAAGGTGCCTAAAATCTGCAGTTCCTGTGGGGGTAAAGCAGGGAATTTCCCACGGGGAGACAAGGTATCTGGGCAGGCTGAGGGTGGGGCCTATACTAGGCCTAACTCCATGTTTGTTATCTGCAGAAGCTGTTTGGAAATCGAATATAATTAGCTCACGATCCTCTACTGTAAAAACATGTAGCGTGGTGCCAGCTTTACCTGTCTGCCTATACAGCTTTAATAAGACAATTTAAATGCAATTGTTTTTGCCATGTAGACACATGTGCTTTACATCTCAAACCGTTTGTAATTATTTTTACAGAAAGCTGTCTTACCATCAGCAAGTTAAGCAGGTCTTAAATGCAATTTTCCAAGAACGTGCAGTGCTATCATCCCTGTGAGTAAAGCTGCATCTCGAAAACATCTTAATAAACTTACATTTATCTTAGAGGAGTGAACAGGCATTTTCCACATGACTGTAAATCTGACACACTTTAGATTTATTTCTTGATATTATTTGCAAATGTTTAACTGCTGTATGATGAATTTTCAGTAGTTTCTTGTGCGAAGAAAGTCAAAATAAGTTAAATTCTGCTGTATCTAAAACTCTTAAGGTATACTCTTAATCTTGTATCTAATTTTAGTAAATTTAAAGTTAAAAGAATGCAAAGGCATTCAGAGTGACTACCTCACTGAATTCAAAGGACTATTTTTCTTTCCATAGGTATACCTTAATCAGTATCTGTGTGCATACAAGTGTGAAAGTGCTGCAGCAAATGTACTAAGAATGTTGTTTGAGTCTTTTATGCCTTTTGAGTTTATAAGTCAGACCTGTCAACTTTAAGTTGATCAAAATTTATGTAAAGTCTGTTGGTTTTCAGTTTGATTAAGAAGTTGAATTTTGGTAACCTCTGAAAGAAAGAAAAGAGAAAACAGACGCTTGTAGTCGAGTGAAGAAAATTTCCATGTTTGTGAGTGGTGGTGTTGTTTAGTGAATTTGTAACAGCTGGCAGAGGGGTGTAACTTGCTGCCTCAGAGCCAGAACTGGCTGAGTAGCATCCTGAGGCCAATTCTGTAAAGCATTTTGTGGCCTAAGAGTCAGTTAGCCCCATAATAACTTTAGCAAAGGCAAGTTTAATTTTGTTTTCCTGTACATGTGTGTGAATTGTCTCTGTTAATTTGTATTTTATCAGCATGTAAGTCTGGGTAGAGGCACCTATGAGATAGGACTTATTTTTTAAGTGCTTGACATTAATTTTTGCTTTCAATGATGTTAACTTTAAGCTCTGTTAGATTTATCTTAATTTTAAGTGAAGTTAAAGTTTAAGTTCTGTCAAAACATGAAATTCTAGATGTGTTGTTAAAGTAATGATATGAATTTACTAAGCTTTTACAGAGAGCATTACCCAGAAAACATTATTTGATGCTATACATATGTGTCTCTTTGTTCACAGCTATTTGTAATTTGTTTATGGTACCATTGATTATTTAGTTAAAACTAAACCACAACACCGATCTGCAAGAAGTATATTGCTTTAAAGAATTTATATTAATAGAAGCTTGTTTAGAAGATTTAGAGAGACCCTCTCAGGTAAGGCCTGGGCTCTGGCCAAGTCCTGGCCCTAAGCTGATCGGGTACTGAATCTTGAATCCCAGATGTTTCTACCCTAAAACTGCAATTGAGTCATTTTGGCTCACCAATTGGGCTTGGAGAGCTGGAACCCCTTTTCAGGTAAACTTGACAACCTTGCCCGGGAAAGGTCTTCAAGTCTCACCTGTAAAATGGGACTCTCCCGTGATTGTGGACTCTGGGTAGTAGCTAATAGTTAAATGGTTAATGATCTGTATATTTTTAAAGTACTGTTCTCTTTCTCTTATGTATTGCACCTGTAGTTGTATCTGTTGCCTTAATTACCTTTGCTCATAATGCAAAACCCACAATTGAGTGTATAATAACAGTCTTGCTCTCACCTGTGCCAGCTCTAATCTGCACCTAAAACACTGGGGCTACCTGCTTTCCTTCCAATGCAGAAGAACTGTCATCTTGGTCCCAGAGCTCAGAAGACAAATGTGGATTGCCAGTCCAAAATCCTGTACATGCAAGAATTGATGCCAGAAAAAAGCTGCTGGGACAGACGGGTTTGGCTCCTATGGGCTTCCTCTTCCATGCTCCTGAAACGCTGCGGGTATGTGAAGGCCTTGAAGGCTTCCTGAGGGAAGCAGGCAGGGCAAGGCAAGTTGAAGAAATGCCACGAAAAGAGGGGTCTTGAATTCCAGGTGGGGGAGGGGTGAGCAAGGTCCTGCAAGGCAAGTGAAGGCTTTGAGGGCAACAGAAGGCAACTGCTGCATTTACAGGGCAAGGCAAGGCAAGGGAGAGATAAGCAAGACAATGAGAGTTCTAGAAAAAGAAGGGAAGGGAAGGGAAGGCAAGGCTGGGCCTGGACAAATGGGTGGGGAAGTCAAGGTGGGGATGGCTGAGCAAATCAGTGCAGGGCAGTGGAGGGATGGAAGAGCGGGAATGGTCACTTAAGTTCATACAACATAACCTGTCAAATTCTTTGCACCCATGCCCACGCAGTAAAAGCAAAAAATCAATTGCTGCTTGATTTTGGAATATAGCATGTCTAATGCTGTCTACATCAATTAACAAGTCAGCTATCGCTATGCTGGTAGCATTACTAAACTTGGCCAACCAACAGCCAGGTTTGTTCAGGCTCCTGAGGCCTTGTGCACTTGCAAGCCCAGGAGCCGATGAAGAGGCAGTGATTATCTTGGCAGTGTTCCAGAACTCAGCTGTATCTCTGCAGGCAGAAGTAAAAGCATGTATGCTGTGAGTATGAGAGTGGTGAGTTCAGTTTTGTTGGCTCCATAGTGCAATTGTCATCTTTAGAGAAAAGAGGGTTACTTTCCCCAAAGTAGATGGACCACCTTTAATTGCCATTGGCACTCTGGTCCATGCTCAGTCCGCACAGATTAAGAAAATGCCCTGCGGGAGTTGCATATGTATACTAAAACTCAAGGTTAGTTTTAGTTTGTGATTGAATTACACCGGTGTGAAACACTTGGGTAGCATGGTGTTGTGGCATTGACCCACCAAGCCATAGGGCTATTCCTTGTGCTGAGAAATGTGAAGGTGGTACAGCTATGTGCATTCAAGGTGCCTAAAATCTGCAGTTCCTGTGGGGGTAAAGCAGGGAATTTCCCACGGGGAGACAATGTATCCGGGCAGGCTGAGGAGGCAGGGGTGCTGTTCCATAACTGTGGCAGTTCAGGGGTGGTGAGAAGGATGCCGATCAGACACTTTGTGAATGGCTTCTGAGGCGCAGCAGTGCTAAGGCATAAGGGATCTTGTCCAGTTGCCTTAGCCAGGGTCACCCAGATGTTTTGCTCCAGGGGGTGTATGGGTTGCAGGTATCCTGTTAAATCACAAACAGAAGAGCAGTTACCTCCCCCCTCTTCCTGCTCCCACCCATTACTCCTGCCGACGTAAGTGCGGAGTGGGTACTTGGCACCAGTGCCATTCCCCTGGAACAGTCATAGTAACCACCTTGTTTGCTTCTGCTCCTATCACCTCAAGTGGCGATAAGACCGGGTTTCTGGGGCGTGGTGGGGGGGGGGGGTGGATACCATAGCTTGGCACCTGACAAGCAAGACTATGTGGGACTTTGAATGGATAGGGAGGGCAAAACCCACAGAGAAGACTGATCCTATAGTTCCAGTAGGGAGAATATGGGTAGAAGGAGCTGTGTTTTGAGTGCTTAAAGTGAACGGTCTTTCATTTTTCCAGTGTTTGTAACAGTGCAGCTGGAGAATAACTCATCTGAAATGCTGCCTTTTTCAGCCTAGAAATGAAACTCAAGATCCTTTCAGTATAGGAGATAAGATAAAAGTGGATCTTTACTGGAGCTCCAGGGACAGTTCCAGGAAGAATATCCACAAACGCCCACCCCTCCCCCCGGCTGAATACAGTCTTCTAGGTTTTAGGAAATTAGCATCATTGATCAAAAGCACCAATTCAGAGGACAAGTGGGGATGCAATTCCCCCCAGGTCAAGCCCCTTCTCTGGAGCCCCCCCACCCTTGGTACTAGTTGGACTTGTTGACTAAAATGTGTCTTGAAGATCTTGTTGTCAGGCTTGGTTCCCAGGAAGAAGCAAGACAGGAGAGGGGCCTTGTGCCCTCCAGGGCTTGGAGCTCTGCAATGAGTTTGGTCTTTCTGGCTGGGGAAAAACTACTGGCAAGGTCACAAATACAGAAAAGTAAAAAGGCAAAAATCACTTTGGCATCAGAAGCAAAGGTAAAATTAATGTAAAAAGCAAGCTAAGATACATCTGAAAACTTCTCTGCTTTCTTCATCTTCCCCTTATGCAAAGAGGCTTTTGATTTGCAGGATTTTCATTTTATCCAAAGGCATTCATTCCATAGGTGCCAAAACCATCCCACAATGATAAGTGAAATATAGTCAGTAGGGACAATAGGGACTGGCATCCACCGCAAAGGAGAGGAAAGATCATTTCCAGAACACTAGTTTTATTTAACTGTGGTGAAAAGTGGGAGCTGAGTTTTGTTTAGAATTAGCCAGAAGAAGCTCTTAATTATTCTCTGCTGCTGCTGCTCTTATACCTTTTCATAATTACTGTGGCACATTAAGATTGGCTGCTAGCAAACAATGACAAGGCTGTCTAACAAACAATGGCAATTCAAGCAATAATACAATGAGCTATACTGATGCCTTCAGGTATTTCTAGTTTTTTACTCTTCATGTAGCTGTAACTTGCTGTAGTTCTGTGCTTCTTACAAAGTGCTAAAATCCCCTGTTCCCAGCACCTTTAGCCAAAACAAGACTCTCTGAGTACAGATTCAAGGACATATTCATTGCCTTAGGGCTTGAAAATATGTAAACAACTGTGAGATGGGGGGAGCAGGCCTGGGGTGGTTAACATCATCACCTGAGGGTACGATTGGAGAATTAAGGGCCAATATGCTAATGAAACAGAACTTATAAAAGGTGAAGAGCTCGTGACTCGGGGTCCATTTTGGGTGTCGTCCCCGACAGGGGACTTTGTTTGCCTGAATCTACCTTTAAGGCCTCTGCAGGCCTTAAATAAATTGTCTGCTTTTTATACTCCTAATTTGTCTTGGCCTCTGTTTCAGGTAGCCTGTCTTTTAGGCTACAATACAAGCAAAAGTAGAGTTGGTTACAAAAACCGGATGTGCTAGGAAGGCCGGAAGTTGGTATGACAGAGTTAAAAATTGGATGTGCTAGGGAGACCGGAAGTTTTAACCACAGAGTTAAAACTGAAGGTGCTAGGAAGACCGGAAGTTTTGTATCATAGAGTTGAATCGGAGTGTGCTAGGGAGACCGGAAGTTTTAATCACAGAGTTAAAACTGAAGGTGCTAGGAAAACCGGAAGGAGGAAGTGGAGTCAAGCAAGAAAGTTTTCTTCATTCTCTTTTCTTCATTATCTCGTGGACATGCACAACAAGCACAGGACCAAATATGGCAGGGCCTTTGACATGAATTCAGTCGCAGACACAAGCAGTAAGCAGGTCTAGGGTAGGGAATGGGCATGAAAGGGAATGCACAGCAATGGTGGTTTAGCAAGGCAAGACAGGTGAGGTTCATAGATTGCTGGCAGGCGGAAGTGGCCAGGAAAGACTGATTTGACTGGCCTTGCTCTCACCTGCACCATCTCTAATCTGCACCTAAAACACTGGGGCTACCTGCTTTCCTTCCAATGCAGAAGAACTGTCATTTTGGTTCCGGAGCCCAGAAGACAAATGTGGATTGCCTGTCCAAAATTCCATACATGCAAGAATTGATGCCAGGCAAAAGCTGCTGGGACAGACAGGTCTGGCTTCACGTGACCTCCTATGGGCTTCCTCTTCCATGCTCCTGAAACACTGCGGGTATGTGAAGGCCTTGAAGGCTTCCTGAGGGAAGCAGGCAGGGCAAGGCAAGTTGAAGAATTGTCACGAAAAGAAGGGTCTTGAATTCCAGGTGGGGGAGGGGTGAGCAAGGTCCTGCAAGGCAAGTGAGGGCTTTGAGGGCAACAGAAGGCAACTGCTGTGTTTACAGGGCAAGGCAAGGCAAGGGGGAGGTAGGCAAGGCAATGAGAGTCCCAGAAGGAGAAGGGAAGGCAAGGCTGGGCCTGGACAAATGGGTGGGGAAGTCAAGGTGGGGATGGCCGAGCAAGTCAGTGCAGGGCAGTGGAGGGATGGAAGAGCGGGAATGGTCACTTAAGTTCATACAACATAACCTGTCAAATTCTTTGCACCCATGCCCACGCAGTAAAAGCAAAAAATCAATTGCTGCTTGATTTTGGAATATAGCATGTCTAATGCTGTCTACATCAATTAACGAGTCAGCTATCGCTATGCTGGTAGCATTACTAAACTTGGCCAACCAACAGCCAGGTTTGTTCAGGCTCCTGAGGCCTTGTGCACTTGCAAGCCCAGGAGCCGATGAAGTGGCAGTGTTCCAGAACTCAGCTGTATCTCTGCAGGCAGAAGTAAAAGCATGTATGCTGTGAGTATGAGTGGTGAGTTCAGTTTTGTTGGCTCCATAGTGCAATTGTCATCTTTAGAGAAAAGAGGGTTACTTTCCCCAAAGTAGATGGACCACCTTTAATTGCCATTGGCACTCTGGTCCATGCTCAGTCCACACAGATTAAGAAAATGCCCTGTGGGAGTTGCATATGTATACTAAAACTCAAGGTTAGTTTTAGTTTGTGATTGAATTACACCGGTGTGAAACACTTGGGTAGCATGGTGTTGTGGCATTGACCCACCAAGCCATAGGGCTATTCCTTGTGCTGAGAAATGTGAAGGTGGTACAGCTATGTGCATTCAAGGTGCCTAAAATCTGCAGTTCCTGTGGGGGTAAAGCAGGGAATTTCCCACGGGGAGACAAGGTATCTGGGCAGGCTGAGGGTGGGGCCTATACTAGGCCTAACTCCATGTTTGTTATCTGCAGAAGCTGTTTGGAAATCGAATATAATTAGCTCACGATCCTCTACTGTAAAAACATGTAGCGTGGTGCCAGCTTTACCTGTCTGCCTATACAGCTTTAATAAGACAATTTAAATGCAATTGTTTTTGCCATGTAGACACATGTGCTTTACATCTCAAACCGTTTGTAATTATTTTTACAGAAAGCTGTCTTACCATCAGCAAGTTAAGCAGGTCTTAAATGCAATTTTCCAAGAACGTGCAGTGCTATCATCCCTGTGAGTAAAGCTGCATCTCGAAAACATCTTAATAAACTTACATTTATCTTAGAGGAGTGAACAGGCATTTTCCACATGACTGTAAATCTGCCACACTTTAGATTTATTTCTTGATATTATTTGCAAATGTTTAACTGCTGTATGATGAATTTTCAGTAGTTTCTTGTGCGAAGAAAGTCAAAATAAGTTAAATTCTGCTGTATCTAAAACTCTTAAGGTATACTCTTAATCTTGTATCTAATTTTAGTAAATTTAAAGTTAAAAGAATGCAAAGGCATTCAGAGTGACTACCTCACTGAATTCAAAGGACTATTTTTCTTTCCATAGGTATACCTTAATCAGTATCTGTGTGCATACAAGTGTGAAAGTGCTGCAGCAAATGTACTAAGAATGTTGTTTGAGTCTTTTATGTCTTTTGAGTTTATAAGTCAGACCTGTCAACTTTAAGTTGATCAAAATTTATGTAAAGTCTGTTGGTTTTCAGTTTGATTAAGAAGTTGAATTTTGGTAACCTCTGAAAGAAAGAAAAGAGAAAACAGACGCTTGTAGTCGAGTGAAGAAAATTTCCATGTTTGTGAGTGGTGGTGTTGTTTAGTGAATTTGTAACAGCTGGCAGAGGGGTGTAACTTGCTGCTTCAGAGCCAGAACTGGCTGAGTAGCATCCTGAGGCCAATTCTGTAAAGCATTTTGTGGCCTAAGAGTCAGTTAGCCCCATAATAACTTTAGCAAAGGCAAGTTTAATTTTGTTTTCCTGTACATGTGTGTGAATTGTCTCTGTTAATTTGTATTTTATCAGCATGTAAGTCTGGGTAGAGGCACCTATGAGATAGGACTTATTTTTTAAGTGCTTGACATTAATTTTTGCTTTCAATGATGTTAACTTTAAGCTCTGTTAGATTTATCTTAATTTTAAGTGAAGTTAAAGTTTAAGTTCTGTCAAAACATGAAATTCTAGATGTGTTGTTAAAGTAATGATATGAATTTACTAAGCTTTTACAGAGAGCATTACCCAGAAAACATTATTTGATGCTATACATATGTGTCTCTTTGTTCACAGCTATTTGTAATTTGTTTATGGTACCATTGATTATTTAGTTAAAACTAAACCACAACGCCGATCTGCAAGAAGTATATTGCTTGAAAGAATTGATATTAATAGAAGCTTGTTTAGAAGATTTAGAGAGACCCTCTCAGGTAAGGCCTGGGCTCTGGCCAAGTCCTGGCCCTAAGCTGATCGGGTACTGAATCTTGAATCCCAGATGTTTCTACCCTAAAACTGCAATTGAGTCATTTTGGCTCACCAATTGGGCTTGGAGAGCTGGAACCCCTTTTCAGGTAAACTTGACAACCTTGCCCGGGAAAGGTCTTCAAGTCTCACCTGTAAAATGGGACTCTCCCGTGATTGTAGACTCTGGGTAGTAGCTAATAGTTAAATGGTTAATGATCTGTATATTTTTAAAGTACTGTTCTCTTTCTCTTATGTATTGCACCTGTAGTTGTATCTGTTGCCTTAATTACCTTTGCTCATAATGCAAAACCCACAATTGAGTGTATAATAACATGTAATGACAAAGCTCAAATGTTAACCTGTTAACCTAGAGAAGAGAGTATGCATGTGTTCTATCATCAACAAGTTTGAAGCAATTACCTACTCACCTGATCAGAATCAAGAATTAGAGTTCAGAAAAAACCATGGACTCTTTAATCAAGATTAGAGCTTGGCAGAGACTTTAGAGCAACGGTGTATATTGTTTTCACAGTTTCAATTAGCTAAAGTAGTACTTGCTAGAAAAATTATTTTAAGTAACCTTATAATAACAAGTTGAAGTGGAGAGGTTGCTCAAAGCTGAAGAATCACTGAGTAGCTCAAGAATTTGTGTAAGACAGTGTTGTTGTTGCTTTTGATAATAATAACTTTCAAAAGGTTGTTTTGCTGTGCTTTGCAATGACTGGCTGTCAGCTCAGACTTTCTCCTTGGCTGGCTCAACTGCTGAAGAAAGGACGACGGCTATTGATAATCATTATAATTACTGTTTTAATTGTTCAATTAATGTTTAACTGCTTAACTAAGAAATTAACTAGTGCTTTGTAACCATTAAAGAAACAGGGGGAAATGTGGGAAATGTGGAGGATCTGGCACTGCAATGGTTAAGAGCTAAGGAACATCCAGAGCCACAGCTGCAGCTTGTGGGCCCTTGATAAGCAAGTAAGATTCCCATGAGAAACAAGACCTGAGAAGCACAAGGAGTTCCCATGAGAAGCGGAACTGAGACACACAAACAATGAAGAAGAAGATACCACAAGACTGCCAAACAAGCTGATTAACGCAGGTGGACAGCAGCCTATCCTGAGCTTAGCTTTTGCAATATGTATGAGGCTAATTAAGTAACGTATATATTGTGTAGCTGAAAGGCAATAAACTGAGTTCTGATGATCACAAATGTGGTGTCAGGCTTCCTCTTCCCGACAACCTGCACACACACACACACACACACACACACACACAGAGGGAGCGAGAGATAGTTCCTCGTTCGTTTCTGTTTTGATTTCCTGGACTTTATTTGCTTTGTTGTTGCTTGCTTTTCCTTGGTGTGCCTTAAGTGCTCGTTAAGCAAGAGTTCATTGAATCTTGTCAATGAACTGTCTTGCGCTGTCACATGATATTCAGTCTGGTTTTTGCTGATACTCCTGCTGATGATTTTGAAAGTGATCTCAAACTCTCAGTTATAACTTTGGATGCAGCAAATTCAAAGAAATTCTTGGTGTTGCAGCCAAATTCTTTTGAGCAGAATGCACTTGAAATTAATGCACAGGGTACTAATTTGCTCGCCTTGGCTGCTCAGGGATGTGGTGCCAAATAGCCCACAGGGAATAATTAACCATGCTCTGTGCGCCTGTGGTGTGACCTGTGAAATCGCACCCAGTGAATGAAAGAAAAAGGGATGGAAACAGCGATTTTTATGGGGAACATCTGTTACTATGAGAAATAGACTGATTGAGACTGCTCCCCAAGCATGCACAAATGTGATAATGAGCCTTTTAATTAATAAAACAGGAAATCCTCTGGATGAGATAATGGAACACAGCAGCTAGGTGACCTTGGGGAGTGGAACGCCCAGAATCGAGATAGGAATCAAGAAAACCTGCCTATTAGGCTTTTGATACCACATGGTGGCTACATGCCGGAGTTAAAATTCCAAGAGGAGATGCAGAAATCCAAGCAACTATTCATGATTTGTTACCAGCAAGTCATTTTCTGGTTTGCTTTCAACCCTGCTCTAGTAGCAAGTGAATTTGTAATGTTAAATTCTGTACACCCACAGTGTGGAGTGGCCTTCCAAGTTACTGGTTTTAATGTTTATCAAACCAAAATGTAACATATAATTTGTGATTCAGTCTTCTAGACTGGAGATTTCATTCTATGAATCTTCAAAGGCATGTGCTGCAAGTTTTGGGATGACAGAAAGCAAAACGTTTATTTGCAATAGTGTTGGAAAACTGCAGTAAGCAGAACTTCCAGAGCGCAGGCTGATGTGTGCTGTCTTTGGAGAAGAGCTGTTAGTGAGCAATGGGCAGAACTAGCTGATTTCCTATAGCTCTCCTTGGAGAGCAAATTAACCAGGTGACCTGGACCTGGGAGATTGTCAAGCAGCTAAGCACAATGTCAACATGTTCACTGAGGTCTCCTTGTGTGGTGTAGTTCATCTGCTGAAAGATACAATGTCGTCCTGGGGTATTGCAGGATACAAAGCCGAATAGCCAGCTCCTACAGCAGCTCTCTAGAGTTGTTAGTGCTTCCAGTGTAAATCACCATATTTCAACAGGTCTGAAAATGATGACCTTGGCTGTTTTCATAGCCTTGATCACAAGCCTACCCACAAGGAAAAGAAGGCTTAGAGCAACACAAGAAATTTGAAAAACAATTCCATCCCTTGTTCTCTAACTTTTTAATAATATTACTTTCCTTATAGTCATCACCCTAAGTAATTGCCATACTTTTCTTGGTTTTGAGATTTGTTATAGTGATCTGCCTTTACTCTTTAATTCTTAACAAAACTCAGCTCACACTTTTCACCACAGTTAAATAAAACTATTGTTCTGGAAATGATCTTTCCTCTCCTTTGTGGTGGATGCCAGTCCCTATTGTCCCTACTGACTGTACTTCACTTATCATTGGGATGGTTTTGGCACCTATGGAATGAATGCCTTTGGATAAAATGAAAATCCTGCAAATCAAAAGCCTCTTTGCATAAGGGGAAGATGAAGAAAGCAGAGAAGTTTTCAGATGTATCTTAGCTTGCTTTTTAACATTAATTTTATCTTTGCTTCTGATGCCAAAGTGATTTTTGCCTTGCATCGCGGCAGCAGGAGCGGCACCCCTCAGCCCGGGGACATCGAAATTAGCTTCTCCGCTCAGCTCAACTCCGCCCCTGCCCCCGCCCATCGCAGCAGCAGGAGCGGCACTGCCCAAGGCAATGACGTTGCCACCCTCGGGCCCCGCCTCCCCGCCCCCCCTTTGGGCCAGAGCCGGCGGGCAAACTGGCCGCCACCCCCCCGCGCCCAGCGGCGGCGGCGAGCAGGCCGGGCCATAGCCGCCCAACAGCGGCGGTGGGTGAGGGCCCATCACGGGCCCCACCCTCAAACAAGGCATTAGCAAATCCATTTCTACTTCTTTTCTTTCCCTAGGACTAGAAGGGGTTTTCTTCTTCCGATTTTCATCACATGAGAAGATGCCCCCCATTGCATACACTTACAAACAGGAAAGATCACAGAAGTAACACACATAGAGGACTTTGCTATTGTGATAAATAACCGTGTGTGTTTGTTAATCAAATCTTGCTTAAGCCAGGTGTGGTAAATACGTAGTAATATAGTGTTGGCTTTTTGCAGATATTCATTGTGTGTATGGTTTTATTCTGTTTATATAAGTAGTCTTGTCATAAAGAATAGAGGTATATAACCAATGTTTTAATTTCTGTTATTAACTAGATTTCGATATAATAGTAAAATAACTGGTAGAGGTAGTTTAAAAGACTTTCCTTTACTAACCACACTGCCTGCTTGACTGGATCCCCTATTGTTCTTTATTAAACTTTTAAATTTCAACAGGAGAGTTAACCTCGTTTATCACACAGGGAATAAATGGTTAAAATTGAGTCAGAAAGCTCACAAGTTTTATCTAACAAAAAGCTAAGCAAGGCCAAGAAAAACAGATGTCTAAGCAAGAACAGAGGGAACAGATAACGAAGTCAGGTCAGGATGACCTGTACCCAGTGAAGTAAGCGATGTATGAGCCCCCCTGAGATGAGCCCCTCCGAGGAAGACGTCGGTCTTCGGCCTCACGACCACCAGAAGGCAGAAGAAGAAGACCCCATAGTAACAGCCCGCGGAGACGCAGAGTACTCCCGGATACCAGGTCAAAGAGACTATAAAACTTGAGGGATTAGGGGGGGCGAGTGGCGAACCGTTGGCGGAGCAGGGTCTCCACGGTCGCCCAGCGCTGTTTTGCTTGTTGTAGCTTGCTCAATAAATCAAATTATTTTAATTGGCCTGGTTTTTGTCTCTAACCTATAACACTACTGTAGTGCTAGCCCTAGCCCTCTCTCAGAAGGACGTCTCCTTCTACACAAATTGTATCACAAAAGTACTCTTTATACATCTACTCACGTGCCTCTGTAGGGTCCTTGGTCTCTGATACCTTCTAGGCTGCCACCGCCCCGGTAGATGTTGACAGAGTGATAATGCAGGTGTTGCACTGGGCCCAGAGGGGTTTGTAGAGACCTTCCTTGACCCGGCTGGGGTGCCAAAAACTGTAGCCTAAAAGACAGGCTACCTGAAACAGAGGCCAAGACAAATTAGGAGTATAAAAAGCAGACAATTTATTTAAGGCCTGCAGAGGCCTTAAAGGTAGATTCAGGCAAACAAAGTCCCCTGTCGGGGACGACACCCAAAATGGACCCCGAGTCACGAGCTCTTCACCTTTTATAAGTTCTGTTTCATTAGCATATTGGCCCTTAATTCTCCAATCGTACCCTCAGGTGATGATGTTAACCACCCCAGGCCTGCTCCCCCCATCTCACAGTTGTTTACATATTTTCAAGCCCTAAGGCAATGAATATGTCCTTGAATCTGTACTCAGAGAGTCTTGTTTTGGCTAAAGGTGCTGGGAACAGGGGATTTTAGCACTTTGTAAGAAGCACAGAACTACAGCAAGTTACAGCTACATGAAGAGTAAAAAACTAGAAATACCTGAAGGCATCAGTATAGCTCATTGTATTATTGCTTGAATTGCCATTGTTTGTTAGACAGCCTTGTCATTGTTTGCTAGCAGCCAATCTTAATGTGCCACAGTAATTATGAAAAGGTATAAGAGCAGCAGCAGCAGAGAATAATTAAGAGCTTCTTCTGGCTAATTCTAAACAAAACTCAGCTCCCACTTTTCACCACAGTTAAATAAAACTAGTGTTCTGGAAATGATCTTTCCTCTCCTTTGCGGTGGATGCCAGTCCCTATTGTCCCTACTGACTATATTTCACTTATCATTGTGGGATGGTTTTGGCACCTATGGAATGAATGCCTTTGGATAAAATGAAAATCCTGCAAATCAAAAGCCTCTTTGCATAAGGGGAAGATGAAGAAAGCAGAGAAGTTTTCAGATGTATCTTAGCTTGCTTTTTACATTAATTTTACCTTTGCTTCTGATGCCAAAGTGATTTTTGCCTTTTTACTTTTCTGTATTTGTGACCTTGCCAGTAGTTTTTCCCCAGCCAGAAAGACCAAACTCATTGCAGAGCTCCAAGCCCTGGAGGGCACAAGGCCCCTCTCCTGTCTTGCTTCTTCCTGGGAACCAAGCCTGACAACAAGATCTTCAAGACACATTTTAGTCAACAAGTCCAACTAGTACCAAGGGTGGGGGGGCTCCAGAGAAGGGGCTTGACCTGGGGGGAATTGCATCCCCACTTGTCCTCTGAATTGGTGCTTTTGATCAATGATGCTAATTTCCTAAAACCTAGAAGACTGTATTCAGCCGGGGGGAGGGGTGGGCTTTTGTGGATATTCTTCCTGGAACTGTCCCTGGAGCTCCAGTAAAGATCCCCTTTTATCTTATCTCCTATACTGAAAGGATCTTGAGTTTCATTTCTAGGCTGAAAAAGGCAGCATTTCAGATGAGTTATTCTCCAGCTGCACTGTTACAAACACTGGAAAAATGAAAGACCGTTCACTTTAAGCACTCAAAACACAGCTCCTTCTACCCATATTCTCCCTACTGGAACTATAGGATCAGTCTTCTCTGTGGGTTTTGCCCTCCCTATCCATTCAAAGTCCCACATAGTCTTGCTTGTCAGGTGCCAAGCTATGGTATCCACCCCCCCCCCCCCACCACGCCCCAGAAACCCGGTCTTATCGCCACTTGAGGTGATAGGAGCAGAAGCAAACAAGGTGGTTACTATCACTGTTCCAGGGGAATGGCACTGGTGCCAAGTACCCACTCCGCACTTACGTCGGCAGGAGTAATGGGTGGGAGCAGGAAGAGGGGGGAGGTAACTGCTCTTCTGTTTGTGATTTAACAGGATACCTGCAACCCATACACCCCCTGGAGCAAAACATCTGGGTGACCCTGGCTAAGGCAACTGGACAAGATCCCTTATGCCTTAGCACTGCTGCGCCTCAGAAGCCATTCACAAAGTGTCTGATCGGCATCCTTCTCACCACCCCTGAACTGCCACAGTTATGGAACAGCACCCCTGCCTCCTCAGCCTGCCCGGATACATTGTCTCCCCGTGGGAAATTCCCTGCTTTACCCCCACAGGAACTGCAGATTTTAGGCACCTTGAATGCACATAGCTGTACCACCTTCACATTTCTCAGCACAAGGAATAGCCCTATGGCTTGGTGGGTCAATGCCACAACACCATGCTACCCAAGTGTTTCACACCGGTGTAATTCAATCACAAACTAAAACTAACCTTGAGTTTTAGTATACATATGCAACTCCCGCAGGGCATTTTCTTAATCTGTGCGGACTGAGCATGGACCAGAGTGCCAATGGCAATTAAAGGTGGTCCATCTATGTTGGAGAAGGAGCAGAAAGCTCTCCTACATATTATTACTCAGCAAAAGAAAGAATAGAATTAAAAACTGAGTTTGAGCTAGAGAAAAAATAAGCATACCAGCTGATTGAAATACAAACTGGAAAAACCAGCTTTGCAAAGATCTAAACCTGGAGCTGCTATGGTAATCTGAGAACTCTCATAGGCTATACACAAATGACGTAGAACTTGTATCTCCTCCTAAATTGGTTAGTAGAAATTAGCATATTCATCAGGAAACCTGTTAACTAAGCGAACAAAGCAAATTTTGCTAAGACTGCATTTTTCACTCCCTGCTTGCAACTTCCCTCTCCCCTCTTACCATGTGGGATCACCACGGAGCTGCGAGAAGCCGCCACGTGGTCGGTCCCACTTCCCTACCTCATCTACTCAAGAAATAAACCCACATGCTTTGAAAATGGATGCAGAGAGTCTGGCTCCCCTGTCCCTTCCCCTTCCCTCCCCCCCTCCCCCCCCCGCAGTCCGCCCCTGCCGCCTCCGAGCGCGCCTCTTCCCCCCCCCCCCCCCCCCCCCCCCCCCCGCGTGTCCTGCTGCCCGTTCCGGCGGCACGGACACTCCCTTCGCCGCCTCCCCGTGCTGGAGCCGGCGCGGTCCACGGCTCCACCATGGCGCGGGCGAGCGACCCAACCCCCGTCCCGGGGCAGCGCAGAAACACTCCCCTTCCGCCTGCGGCAGCCCCTCCCTCCTCCTCCACGAGTCCCTGTTTTCTCGTTCGCATTCCCGCACAAGCCACCGTGCCCGTCCCGACCTCCCCTGCCGCCTCCGGCGGCATTCGCCGCTTGACACCACCCATCCCTCCCCCACGGCTCCACGACAACGAAGCACCACCGCCGCCGCCTATCCCGACACAGACGAGCCATCCCGTCTCTGCAACGATCCACCCCGTGTTCAGCACACCACGACCGTATCCCAAAACACCGTCGAAAATCCGGTTCCGTCCAGCACCCCTATCTTCGCCGACAACTTTTCCATGCACCCCACCAAACTTTTTCCAACTTCCTCGCCGCCATCCAAACAGCACCGACCTCCCACCGCTGCTATCTACAAAGCCATTCACGCCCCGAGCACCACCTGACGCTTCTTTCTCCTCACCGACCCACCTACAACAAAAGACAACACCGTCTAACATAACAAATACTTTAACACAGACAATTTCCAACAATTCAAACCTAATAATATTCCTCTGTATCCTTTACAAATATCACCTATATCCTTAAATAATTCCACTTCTCCCCGACCATTCAATATTTCTTACTCCCCCACAAATCAAAAAATAATACAAAAAATATATACCAAATTTTACAAACCCTTTTATATCAACAGAGAGGGGGAGAATCCCAGGTTACACCTCAAAGAAAGCGACATAAAGCTTTGCATGTCTGTAATTTTCAAAAAAGCTTTCCAGAGGGACCTGACCCCTTCATATACTAATATTTCCTAACCACCTAAAAAGCAAAATTGAAATACAACCCCCCAAATTTGATTAAAAATTTAAAATCAAAACAAATACAAAAACCATACAGGTCTTGTAACTTGGGAGAAGGCATTTTCTTTTGTTTTCACAGGTACAAAGCTCGAAGAAATTCCAGCAAAAGTATGTGAAATCCTGTCACATCAGCAAGCAGTCGCAGAAAAAAGAAAAAAAAAAAAAAAAAGAAAAAAGAAAAAAAAAAAACAAAAACACGAGAAGCAAAAACCCACAGCTGAGCTAGCAAAACCAACAAGAAAAAGTAATCTGTCAAAAAAGACAGCCCAAAAACAAAATGAACTTTATAATTTACATGAATATATGTTATGATTTTTTTTCTTTGTATTAATTGTTATAATAAAGTTTTACTTGTAATTCAAATCAATGACAAAAAAGCCTGAATTACTTTAGCCAAGTTTACAAACTCTAATACAACACAAAGCCCTAACAAACCCCTTACAACTTGTTTAATTAAAACATTAATTCTCTTCCATTACCATATAAACATAACTGTAAATTTTTTTTTAAAAAATTGTATTATATAATATTATCTAATTATACTGTATCCATTCATAAACAACTACAAAACTTAAGAAATTTAGCCAACCAAATTACAGTAAATGACCCATCTTAGCTAAACAATTTGTTTCATGACTAGAACTTCATATCTTGGCTAAAGGAACTCTTTAAAATAAGTTTAATTGTGTTTATAGTAATAATTGTAGTGTTAATAGCAATTCCCTGTATACTTCAATGTGTAAAAAAGCTTATATCTTAGTAGTTCATCAAAACGGGGGAGATGTTGGAGAAGGAGCAGAAAGCTCTCCTACATATTATTACTCAGCAAAAGAAAGAATAGAATTAAAAACTGAGTTTGAGCTAGAGAAAAAATAAGCATACCAGCTGATTGAAATACAAACTGGAAAAACCAGCTTTGCAAAGATCTAAACCTGGAGCTGCTATGGTAATCTGAGAACTCTCATAGGCTATACACAAATGACGTAGAACTTGTATCTCCTCCTAAATTGGTTAGTAGAAATTAGCATATTCATCAGGAAACCTGTTAACTAAGCGAACAAAGCAAATTTTGCTAAGACTGCATTTTTCACTCCCTGCTTGCAACTTCCCTCTCCCCTCTTACCACGTGGGATCACCACGGAGCTGCGAGAAGCCGCCACGTGGTCGGTCCCACTTCCCTACCTCATCTACTCAAGAAATAAACCCACATGCTTTGAAAATGGATGCAGAGAGTCTGGCTACATCATTGCAGAAGGAAACCAGGACAATATTACTCTAATACATCTACTTTGGGGAAAGTAACCCTCTTTTCTCTAAAGATGACAATTGCACTATGGAGCCAACAAAACTGAACTCACCACTCTCATACTCACAGCATACATGCTTTTACTTCTGCCTGCAGAGATACAGCTGAGTTCTGGAACACTGCCAAGATAATCACTGCCTCTTCATCGGCTCCTGGGCTTGCAAGTGCACAAGGCCTCAGGAGCCTGAACAAACCTGGCTGTTGGTTGGCCAAGTTTAGTAATGCTACCAGCATAGCGATAGCTGACTCGTTAATTGATGTAGACAGCATTAGACATGCTATATTCCAAAATCAAGCAGCAATTGATTTTTTGCTTTTACTGCATGGGCATGGGTGCAAAGAATTTGACAGGTTATGTTGTATGAACTTAAGTGACCATTCCCGCCCTTCCATCCCTCCACTGCCCTGCACTGACTTGCTCGGCCATCCCCACCTTGACTTCCCCACCCATTTGTCCAGGCCCAGCCTTGCCTTCCCTTCTCCTTCTGGGACTCTCATTGCCTTGCCTACCTCCCCCTTGCCTTGCCTTGCCCTGTAAACACAGCAGTTGCCTTCTGTTGCCCTCAAAGCCCTCACTTGCCTTGCAGGACCTTGCTCACCCCTCCCCCACCTGGAATTCAAGACCCTTCTTTTCGTGACAATTCTTCAACTTGCCTTGCCCTGCCTGCTTCCCTCAGGAAGCCTTCAAGGCCTTCACATACCCGCAGTGTTTCAGGAGCATGGAAGAGGAAGCCCATAGGAGGTCACGTGAAGCCAGACCTGTCTGTCCCAGCAGCTTTTGCCTGGCATCAATTCTTGCATGTATGGAATTTTGGACAGGCAATCCACATTTGTCTTCTGGGCTCCGGAACCAAAATGACAGTTCTTCTGCATTGGAAGGAAAGCAGGTAGCCCCAGTGTTTTAGGTGCAGATTAGAGATGGTGCAGGTGAGAGCAAGGCCAGTCAAATCAGTCTTTCCTGGCCACTTCCGCCTGCCAGCAATCTATGAACCTCACCTGTCTTGCCTTGCTAAACCACCATTGCTGTGCATTCCCTTTCATGCCCATTCCCTACCCTAGACCTGCTTACTGCTTGTGTCTGCGACTGAATTCATGTCAAAGGCCCTGCCATATTTGGTCCTGTGCTTGTTGTGCATGTCCACGAGATAATGAAGAAAAGAGAATGAAGAAAACTTTCTTGCTTGACTCCACTTCCTCCTTCCGGTTTTCCTAGCACCTTCAGTTTCAACTCTGTGATTAAAACTTCCGGTCTCCCTAGCACACTCCGATTCAACTCTATGATACAAAACTTCCGGTCTTCCTAGCACCTGCAGTTTTAACTCTGTGGTTAAAACTTCCGGTCTCCCTAGCACATCCAATTTTTAACTCTGTCATACCAACTTCCGGCCTTCCTAGCACATCCGGTTTTTGTAACCAACTCTACTTTTGCTTGTATTGTAGCCTAAAAGACAGGCTACCTGAAACAGAGGCCAAGACAAATTAGGAGTATAAAAAGCAGACAATTTATTTAAGGCCTGCAGAGGCCTTAAAGGTAGATTCAGGCAAACAAAGTCCCCTGTCGGGGACGACACCCAAAATGGACCCCGAGTCACGAGCTCTTCACCTTTTATAAGTTCTGTTTCATTAACATATTGGCCCTTAATTCTCCAATCGTACCCTCAGGTGATGATGTTAACCACCCCAGGCCTGCTCCCCCCATCTCACAGTTGTTTACATATTTTCAAGCCCTAAGGCAATGAATATGTCCTTGAATCTGTACTCAGAGAGTCTTGTTTTGGCTAAAGGTGCTGGGAACAGGGGATTTTAGCACTTTGTAAGAAGCACAGAACTACAGCAAGTTACAGCTACATGAAGAGTAAAAAACTAGAAATACCTGAAGGCATCAGTATAGCTCATTGTATTATTGCTTGAATTGCCATTGTTTGTTAGACAGCCTTGTCATTGTTTGCTAGCAGCCAATCTTAATGTGCCACAGTAATTATGAAAAGGTATAAGAGCAGCAGCAGCAGAGAATAATTAAGAGCTTCTTCTGGCTAATTCTAAACAAAACTCAGCTCCCACTTTTCACCACAGTTAAATAAAACTAGTGTTCTGGAAATGATCTTTCCTCTCCTTTGCGGTGGATGCCAGTCCCTATTGTCCCTACTGACTATATTTCACTTATCATTGTGGGATGGTTTTGGCACCTATGGAATGAATGCCTTTGGATAAAATGAAAATCCTGCAAATCAAAAGCCTCTTTGCATAAGGGGAAGATGAAGAAAGCAGAGAAGTTTTCAGATGTATCTTAGCTTGCTTTTTACATTAATTTTACCTTTGCTTCTGATGCCAAAGTGATTTTTGCCTTTTTACTTTTCTGTATTTGTGACCTTGCCAGTAGTTTTTCCCCAGCCAGAAAGACCAAACTCATTGCAGAGCTCCAAGCCCTGGAGGGCACAAGGCCCCTCTCCTGTCTTGCTTCTTCCTGGGAACCAAGCCTGACAACAAGATCTTCAAGACACATTTTAGTCAACAAGTCCAACTAGTACCAAGGGTGGGGGGGCTCCAGAGAAGGGGCTTGACCTGGGGGGAATTGCATCCCCACTTGTCCTCTGAATTGGTGCTTTTGATCAATGATGCTAATTTCCTAAAACCTAGAAGACTGTATTCAGCCGGGGGGAGGGGTGGGCGTTTGTGGATATTCTTCCTGGAACTGTCCCTGGAGCTCCAGTAAAGATCCACTTTTATCTAATCTCCTATACTGAAAGGATCTTGAGTTTCATTTCTAGGCTGAAAAAGGCAGCATTTCAGATGAGTTATTCTCCAGCTGCACTGTTACAAACACTGGAAAAATGAAAGACCGTTCACTTTAAGCACTCAAAACACAGCTCCTTCTACCCATATTCTCCCTACTGGAACTATAGGATCAGTCTTCTCTGTGGGTTTTGCCCTCCCTATCCATTCAAAGTCCCACATAGTCTTGCTTGTCAGGTGCCAAGCTATGGTATCCACCCCCCCCCCCCACCACGCCCCAGAAACCCGGTCTTATCGCCACTTGAGGTGATAGGAGCAGAAGCAAACAAGGTGGTTACTATCACTGTTCCAGGGGAATGGCACTGGTGCCAAGTACCCACTCCGCACTTACGTCGGCAGGAGTAATGGGTGGGAGCAGGAAGAGGGGGGAGGTAACTGCTCTTCTGTTTGTGATTTAACAGGATACCTGCAACCCATACACCCCCTGGAGCAAAACATCTGGGTGACCCTGGCTAAGGCAACTGGACAAGATCCCTTATGCCTTAGCACTGCTGCGCCTCAGAAGCCATTCACAAAGTGTCTGATCGGCATCCTTCTCACCACCCCTGAACTGCCACAGTTATGGAACAGCACCCCTGCCTCCTCAGCCTGCCCGGATACATTGTCTCCCCGTGGGAAATTCCCTGCTTTACCCCCACAGGAACTGCAGATTTTAGGCACCTTGAATGCACATAGCTGTACCACCTTCACATTTCTCAGCACAAGGAATAGCCCTATGGCTTGGTGGGTCAATGCCACAACACCATGCTACCCAAGTGTTTCACACCGGTGTAATTCAATCACAAACTAAAACTAACCTTGAGTTTTAGTATACATATGCAACTCCCGCAGGGCATTTTCTTCATCTGTGCGGACTGAGCATGGACCAGAGTGCCAATGGCAATTAAAGGTGGTCCATCTACTTTGGGGAAAGTAACCCTCTTTTCTCTAAAGATGACAATTGCACTATGGAGCCAACAAAACTGAACTCACCACTCTCATACTCACAGCATACATGCTTTTACTTCTGCCTGCAGAGATACAGCTGAGTTCTGGAACACTGCCAAGATAATCACTGCCTCTTCATCGGCTCCTGGGCTTGCAAGTGCACAAGGCCTCAGGAGCCTGAACAAACCTGGCTGTTGGTTGGCCAAGTTTAGTAATGCTACCAGCATAGCGATAGCTGACTTGTTAATTGATGTAGACAGCATTAGACATGCTATATTCCAAAATCAAGCAGCAACCCACATGAACGGCACCAGGACAAAAAGCTCAACAGCCTGGCGTTTGCATTCCCACTGACAGTTCAACAGCACTAAGCCAGAGAACTGCCTATGGGCAAAAGTCTTAAAATTCACTAAGACCAACCAATGTACACATGCAAAGTTGTTTCCTTTGCAAAAGAGAGGAATTAGAAGCCCATCTCCAATGAAATGGCATCCCCTCCTCCAAAATACAGAACATCCAGGGACTGATCCCATGCAAAGGTGCCAGAACACTGTTCCTCAGCATTACCTAGGCTGCTAGGTAGGCTACCCACCAAGACTGAGCAGAGCGGTTTACCTTGTCCAAAAGATGGTGTTGCCAGAATTTCAGAAGGCCACTTCTGAGACGCGGAAACCACCTGCCAAACTGAATCTTTCAAGAGGCCACCTTCCAAAGATGGATTCCATGTCCGTAAAGTGTACAAACTGAAGCAATGCTTCCACACCAGATATGTCAGGACAGAAAGCAGCTGGTGCCCCGGACCTCCACTAGGCAGCTTCTTCTCTGCGCCTCCAGCGCTGGGGTTGCGTGCTTTCCTTCCCATGAAAAAGCCTTGCCATTCTCCTTCAGGAGCTTACCAAGCCAAAGTTGCATAGCACCTCCAGTATTGCATACGTCCAACAATTACTCCTACCCAGAAGGGGCCAGGAGAGAAATGTCTTGCTGGACTGTACCTCCCCATGGTACCTTTCCTTCTGCTCCACTGACACTGGCACTATGGCCTTTGCTTCTCAAGGAAAGGCACTCCGAGTCTTTTGGCTGGGACTTGCCTTCTCTACCTTGCCCAGTTTTTCCTAGCCTCCTCTTGCTTTGCTTGCCTTTCTTGCATCTGCCTTCCCTTGCCCTGCCTACATCGTCCTTGCTTTGCTTTGCCTTGCCTACCACTCTTTACCTTGCCTTCCATGCAGGCAAGGCAACACAAGGCAAGTGTAGGCAATTGGAGGCAAGTCAAGGGGGAGGTAGACAAGGCCAGAGCAGTGAGGGGAAAGCAAATGGAGTGGTAGGCAAGAGAAGGTCCAGAAGTTAGAGGCAAGGCTAGGCATAAGAAGGTAAGCCCAGTGATGGGTAGGCCAGGCAGAAACAGGAAGGAGTAGGCAAAGCAAGGCCCTGGAGGAAAGCTGTAGCCAGGTGGGGCATGGGCACAGAAGAGAACTCAAAGCCATGGAGGTTTAGCAGGGCAAGAAGAGGAAACTCTTGGGTTGCCAAGGCAAGGCAGCTGCTGGTAGACAAAAGCGGCCAGGAAACACTGACTTGACTGGTCTTGCTCTCACCTGTGCCAGCTCTAATCTGCACCTAAAACACTGGGGCTACCTGCTTTCCTTCCAATGCAGAAGAACTGTCATCTTGGTCCCAGAGCTCAGAAGACAAATGTGGATTGCCAGTCCAAAATCCTGTACATGCAAGAATTGATGCCAGAAAAAAGCTGCTGGGACAGACGGGTTTGGCTCCTATGGGCTTCCTCTTCCATGCTCCTGAAACGCTGCGGGTATGTGAAGGCCTTGAAGGCTTCCTGAGGGAAGCAGGCAGGGCAAGGCAAGTTGAAGAAATGCCACGAAAAGAAGGGTCTTGAATTCCAGGTGGGGGAGGGGTGAGCAAGGTCCTGCAAGGCAAGTGAAGGCTTTGAGGGCAACAGAAGGCAACTGCTGCATTTACAGGGCAAGGCAAGGCAAGGGAGAGATAAGCAAGACAATGAGAGTTCTAGAAAAAGAAGGGAAGGGAAGGCAAGGCTGGGCCTGGACAAATGGGTGGGGAAGTCAAGGTGGGGATGGCTGAGCAAATCAGTGCAGGGCAGTGGAGGGATGGAAGAGCGGGAATGGTCACTTAAGTTCATACAACATAACCTGTCAAATTCTTTGCACCCATGCCCACGCAGTAAAAGCAAAAAATCAATTGCTGCTTGATTTTGGAATATAGCATGTCTAATGCTGTCTACATCAATTAACGAGTCAGCTATCGCTATGCTGGTAGCATTACTAAACTTGGCCAACCAACAGCCAGGTTTGTTCAGGCTCCTGAGGCCTTGTGCACTTGCAAGCCCAGGAGCCGATGAAGAGGCAGTGATTATCTTGGCAGTGTTCCAGAACTCAGCTGTATCTCTGCAGGCAGAAGTAAAAGCATGTATGCTGTGAGTATGAGAGTGGTGAGTTCAGTTTTGTTGGCTCCATAGTGCAATTGTCATCTTTAGAGAAAAGAGGGTTACTTCCCCCAAAGTAGATGGACCACCTTTAATTGCCATTGGCACTCTGGTCCATGCTCAGTCCGCACAGATTAAGAAAATGCCCTGCGGGAGTTGCATATGCATACTAAAACTCAAGGTTAGTTTTAGTTTGTGATTGAATTACACCGGTGTGAAACACTTGGGTAGCATGGTGTTGTGGCATTGACCCACCAAGCCATAGGGCTATTCCTTGTGCTGAGAAATGTGAAGGTGGTACAGCTATGTGCATTCAAGGTGCCTAAAATCTGCAGTTCCTGTGGGGGTAAAGCAGGGAATTTCCCACGGGGAGACAATGTATCCGGGCAGGCTGAGGGTGAGGCCTATACTAGGCCTAACTCCATGTTTGTTATCTGCAGAAGCTGTTTGGAAATCGAATATAATTAGCTCACGATCCTCTACTGTAAAAACATGTAGCGTGGTGCCAGCTTTACCTGTCTGCCTATACAGCTTTAATAAGACAATTTAAATGCAATTGTTTTTGCCATGTAGACACATGTGCTTTACATCTCAAACCGTTTGTAATTATTTTTACAGAAAGCTGTCCTACCATCAGCAAGTTAAGCAGGTCTTAAATGCAATTTTCCAAGAACGTGCAGTGCTATCATCCCTGTGAGTAAAGCTGCATCTCGAAAACATCTTAATAAACTTACATTTATCTTAGAGGAGTGAACAGGCATTTTCCACATGACTGTAAATCTGCCACACTTTAGATTTATTTCTTGATATTATTCGCAAATGTTTAACTGCTGTATGATGAATTTTCAGTAGTTTCTTGTGCGAAGAAAGTCAAAATAAGTTAAATTCTGCTGTATCTAAAACTCTTAAGGTATACTCTTAATCTTGTATCTAATTTTAGTAAATTTAAAGTTAAAAGAATGCAAAGGCATTCAGAGTGACTACCTCACTGAATTCAAAGGACTATTTTTCTTTCCATAGGTATACCTTAATCAGTATCTGTGTGCGTACAAGTGTGAAAGTGCTGCAGCAAATGTACTAAGAATGTTGTTTGAGTCTTTTATGTCTTTTGAGTTTATAAGTCAGACCTGTCAACTTTAAGTTGATCAAAATTTATGTAAAGTCTGTTGGTTTTCAGTTTGATTAAGAAGTTGAATTTTGGTAACCTCTGAAAGAAAGAAAAGAGAAAACAGACGCTTGTAGTCGAGTGAAGAAAATTTCCATGTTTGTGAGTGGTGGTGTTGTTTAGTGAATTTGTAACAGCTGGCAGAGGGGTGTAACTTGCTGCCTCAGAGCCAGAACTGGCTGAGTAGCATCCTGAGGCCAATTCTGTAAAGCATTTTGTGGCCTAAGAGTCAGTTAGCCCCGTAATAACTTTAACAAAGGCAAGTTTAATTTTGTTTTCCTGTACATGTGTGTGAATTGTCTCTGTTAATTTGTATTTTATCAGCATGTAAGTCTGGGTAGAGGCACCTATGAGATAGGACTTATTTTTTAAGTGCTTGACATTAATTTTTGCTTTCAATGATGTTAACTTTAAGCTCTGTTAGATTTATCTTAATTTTAAGTGAAGTTAAAGTTTAAGTTCTGTCAAAACATGAAATTCTAGATGTGTTGTTAAAGTAATGATATGAATTTACTAAGCTTTTACAGAGAGCATTACCCAGAAAACATTATTTGATGCTATACATATGTGTCTCTTTGTTCACAGCTATTTGTAATTTGTTTATGGTACCATTGATTATTTAGTTAAAACTAAACCACAACGCCGATCTGCAAGAAGTATATTGCTTTAAAGAATTGATATTAATAGAAGCTTGTTTAGAAGATTTAGAGAGACCCTCTCAGGTAAGGCCTGGACACTGGCCAAGCCCTGGCCCTAAGCTGATCGGGTACTGAATCTTTAATCCCAGATGTTTCTACCCTAAAACTGCAATTGAGTCATTTTGGCTCACCAATTGGGCTTGGAGAGCTGGAACCCCTTTTCAGGTAAACTTGACAACCTTGCCCGGGAAAGGTCTTCAAGTCTCACCTGTAAAATGGGACTCTCCCGTGATTGTGGACTCTGGGTAGTAGCTAATAGTTAAATGGTTAATGATCTGTATATTTTTAAAGTACTGTTCTCTATCTCTTATGTATTGCACCTGTAGTTGTATCTGTTGCCTTAATTACCTTTGCTCATAATGCAAAACCCACAATTGAGTGTATAATAACAGTCTTGCTCTCACCTGTGCCAGCTCTAATCTGCACCTAAAACACTGGGGCTACCTGCTTTCCTTCCAATGCAGAAGAACTGTCATCTTGGTCCCAGAGCTCAGAAGACAAATGTGGATTGCCAGTCCAAAATCCTGTACATGCAAGAATTGATGCCAGAAAAAAGCTGCTGGGACAGACGGGTTTGGCTCCTATGGGCTTCCTCTTCCATGCTCCTGAAACGCTGCGGGTATGTGAAGGCCTTGAAGGCTTCCTGAGGGAAGCAGGCAGGGCAAGGCAAGTTGAAGAAATGCCACGAAAAGAGGGGTCTTGAATTCCAGGTGGGGGAGGGGTGAGCAAGGTCCTGCAAGGCAAGTGAAGGCTTTGAGGGCAACAGAAGGCAACTGCTGCATTTACAGGGCAAGGCAAGGCAAGGGAGAGATAAGCAAGACAATGAGAGTTCTAGAAAAAGAAGGGAAGGGAAGGGAAGGCAAGGCTGGGCCTGGACAAATGGGTGGGGAAGTCAAGGTGGGGATGGCTGAGCAAATCAGTGCAGGGCAGTGGAGGGATGGAAGAGCGGGAATGGTCACTTAAGTTCATACAACATAACCTGTCAAATTCTTTGCACCCATGCCCACGCAGTAAAAGCAAAAAATCAATTGCTGCTTGATTTTGGAATATAGCATGTCTAATGCTGTCTACATCAATTAACAAGTCAGCTATCGCTATGCTGGTAGCATTACTAAACTTGGCCAACCAACAGCCAGGTTTGTTCAGGCTCCTGAGGCCTTGTGCACTTGCAAGCCCAGGAGCCGATGAAGAGGCAGTGATTATCTTGGCAGTGTTCCAGAACTCAGCTGTATCTCTGCAGGCAGAAGTAAAAGCATGTATGCTGTGAGTATGAGAGTGGTGAGTTCAGTTTTGTTGGCTCCATAGTGCAATTGTCATCTTTAGAGAAAAGAGGGTTACTTTCCCCAAAGTAGATGGACCACCTTTAATTGCCATTGGCACTCTGGTCCATGCTCAGTCCGCACAGATGAAGAAAATGCCCTGCGGGAGTTGCATATGTATACTAAAACTCAAGGTTAGTTTTAGTTTGTGATTGAATTACACCGGTGTGAAACACTTGGGTAGCATGGTGTTGTGGCATTGACCCACCAAGCCATAGGGCTATTCCTTGTGCTGAGAAATGTGAAGGTGGTACAGCTATGTGCATTCAAGGTGCCTAAAATCTGCAGTTCCTGTGGGGGTAAAGCAGGGAATTTCCCACGGGGAGACAATGTATCCGGGCAGGCTGAGGAGGCAGGGGTGCTGTTCCATAACTGTGGCAGTTCAGGGGTGGTGAGAAGGATGCCGATCAGACACTTTGTGAATGGCTTCTGAGGCGCAGCAGTGCTAAGGCATAAGGGATCTTGTCCAGTTGCCTTAGCCAGGGTCACCCAGATGTTTTGCTCCAGGGGGTGTATGGGTTGCAGGTATCCTGTTAAATCACAAACAGAAGAGCAGTTACCTCCCCCCTCTTCCTGCTCCCACCCATTACTCCTGCCGACGTAAGTGCGGAGTGGGTACTTGGCACCAGTGCCATTCCCCTGGAACAGTGATAGTAACCACCTTGTTTGCTTCTGCTCCTAT
The DNA here is from genome assembly GCA_036630365.1 of Acanthiza pusilla. Lineage (NCBI taxonomy): Eukaryota > Metazoa > Chordata > Aves > Passeriformes > Acanthizidae > Acanthiza > Acanthiza pusilla. The sequence continues at coordinate 33,801 of JAXCHO010000676.1, forward strand.
CACCTCAAGTGGCGATAAGACCGGGTTTCTGGGGCGTGGGGGGGGGGGGGGTGGATACCATAGCTTGGCACCTGACAAGCAAGACTATGTGGGACTTTGAATGGATAGGGAGGGCAAAACCCACAGAGAAGACTGATCCTATAGTTCCAGTAGGGAGAATATGGGTAGAAGGAGCTGTGTTTTGAGTGCTTAAAGTGAACGGTCTTTCATTTTTCCAGTGTTTGTAACAGTGCAGCTGGAGAATAACTCATCTGAAATGCTGCCTTTTTCAGCCTAGAAATGAAACTCAAGATCCTTTCAGTATAGGAGATAAGATAAAAGTGGATCTTTACTGGAGCTCCAGGGACAGTTCCAGGAAGAATATCCACAAACGCCCACCCCTCCCCCCGGCTGAATACAGTCTTCTAGGTTTTAGGAAATTAGCATCATTGATCAAAAGCACCAATTCAGAGGACAAGTGGGGATGCAATTCCCCCCAGGTCAAGCCCCTTCTCTGGAGCCCCCCCACCCTTGGTACTAGTTGGACTTGTTGACTAAAATGTGTCTTGAAGATCTTGTTGTCAGGCTTGGTTCCCAGGAAGAAGCAAGACAGGAGAGGGGCCTTGTGCCCTCCAGGGCTTGGAGCTCTGCAATGAGTTTGGTCTTTCTGGCTGGGGAAAAACTACTGGCAAGGTCACAAATACAGAAAAGTAAAAAGGCAAAAATCACTTTGGCATCAGAAGCAAAGGTAAAATTAATGTAAAAAGCAAGCTAAGATACATCTGAAAACTTCTCTGCTTTCTTCATCTTCCCCTTATGCAAAGAGGCTTTTGATTTGCAGGATTTTCATTTTATCCAAAGGCATTCATTCCATAGGTGCCAAAACCATCCCACAATGATAAGTGAAATATAGTCAGTAGGGACAATAGGGACTGGCATCCACCGCAAAGGAGAGGAAAGATCATTTCCAGAACACTAGTTTTATTTAACTGTGGTGAAAAGTGGGAGCTGAGTTTTGTTTAGAATTAGCCAGAAGAAGCTCTTAATTATTCTCTGCTGCTGCTGCTCTTATACCTTTTCATAATTACTGTGGCACATTAAGATTGGCTGCTAGCAAACAATGACAAGGCTGTCTAACAAACAATGGCAATTCAAGCAATAATACAATGAGCTATACTGATGCCTTCAGGTATTTCTAGTTTTTTACTCTTCATGTAGCTGTAACTTGCTGTAGTTCTGTGCTTCTTACAAAGTGCTAAAATCCCCTGTTCCCAGCACCTTTAGCCAAAACAAGACTCTCTGAGTACAGATTCAAGGACATATTCATTGCCTTAGGGCTTGAAAATATGTAAACAACTGTGAGATGGGGGGAGCAGGCCTGGGGTGGTTAACATCATCACCTGAGGGTATGATTGGAGAATTAAGGGCCAATATGTTAATGAAACAGAACTTATAAAAGGTGAAGAGCTCGTGACTCGGGGTCCATTTTGGGTGTCGTCCCCGACAGGGGACTTTGTTTGCCTGAATCTACCTTTAAGGCCTCTGCAGGCCTTAAATAAATTGTCTGCTTTTTATACTCCTAATTTGTCTTGGCCTCTGTTTCAGGTAGCCTGTCTTTTAGGCTACAATACAAGCAAAAGTAGAGTTGGTTACAAAAACCGGATGTGCTAGGAAGGCCGGAAGTTGGTATGACAGAGTTAAAAATTGGATGTGCTAGGGAGACCGGAAGTTTTAACCACAGAGTTAAAACTGCAGGTGCTAGGAAGACCGGAAGTTTTGTATCATAGAGTTGAATCGGAGTGTGCTAGGGAGACCGGAAGTTTTAATCACAGAGTTGAAACTGAAGGTGCTAGGAAAACCGGAAGGAGGAAGTGGAGTCAAGCAAGAAAGTTTTCTTCATTCTCTTTTCTTCATTATCTCGTGGACATGCACAACAAGCACAGGACCAAATATGGCAGGGCCTTTGACATGAATTCAGTCACAGACACAAGCAGTAAGCAGGTCTAGGGTAGGGAATGGGCATGAAAGGGAATGCACAGCAATGGTGGTTTAGCAAGGCAAGACAGGTGAGGTTCATAGATTGCTGGCAGGCGGAAGTGGCCAGGAAAGACTGATTTGACTGGCCTTGCTCTCACCTGCACCATCTCTAATCTGCACCTAAAACACTGGGGCTACCTGCTTTCCTTCCAATGCAGAAGAACTGTCATTTTGGTTCCGGAGCCCAGAAGACAAATGTGGATTGCCTGTCCAAAATTCCATACATGCAAGAATTGATGCCAGGCAAAAGCTGCTGGGACAGACAGGTCTGGCTTCACGTGACCTCCTATGGGCTTCCTCTTCCATGCTCCTGAAACACTGCGGGTATGTGAAGGCCTTGAAGGCTTCCTGAGGGAAGCAGGCAGGGCAAGGCAAGTTGAAGAATTGTCACGAAAAGAAGGGTCTTGAATTCCAGGTGGGGGAGGGGTGAGCAAGGTCCTGCAAGGCAAGTGAGGACTTTGAGGGCAACAGAAGGCAACTGCTGTGTTTACAGGGCAAGGCAAGGCAAGGGGGAGGTAGGCAAGGCAATGAGAGTCCCAGAAGGAGAAGGGAAGGGAAGGCTGGGCCTGGACAAATGGGTGGGGAAGTCAAGGTGGGGATGGCCGAGCAAGTCAGTGCAGGGCAGTGGAGGGATGGAAGAGCGGGAATGGTCACTTAAGTTCATACAACATAACCTGTCAAATTCTTTGCACCCATGCCCACGCAGTAAAAGCAAAAAATCAATTGCTGCTTGATTTTGGAATATAGCATGTCTAATGCTGTCTACATCAATTAACGAGTCAGCTATCGCTATGCTGGTAGCATTACTAAACTTGGCCAACCAACAGCCAGGTTTGTTCAGGCTCCTGAGGCCTTGTGCACTTGCAAGCCCAGGAGCCGATGAAGAGGCAGTGATTATCTTGGCAGTGTTCCAGAACTCAGCTGTATCTCTGCAGGCAGAAGTAAAAGCATGTATGCTGTGAGTATGAGAGTGGTGAGTTCAGTTTTGTTGGCTCCATAGTGCAATTGTCATCTTTAGAGAAAAGAGGGTTACTTTCCCCAAAGTAGATGGACCACCTTTAATTGCCATTGGCACTCTGGTCCATGCTCAGTCCGCACAGATTAAGAAAATGCCCTGCGGGAGTTGCATATGTATACTAAAACTCAAGGCTAGTTTTAGTTTGTGATTGAATTACACCGGTGTGAAACACTTGGGTAGCATGGTGTTGTGGCATTGACCCACCAAGCCATAGGGCTATTCCTTGTGCTGAGAAATGTGAAGGTGGTACAGCTATGTGCATTCAAGGTGCCTAAAATCTGCAGTTCCTGTGGGGGTAAAGCAGGGAATTTCCCACGGGGAGACAATGTATCCGGGCAGGCTGAGGAGGCAGGGGTGCTGTTCCATAACTGTGACAGTTCAGGGGTGGTGAGAAGGATGCCGATCAGACACTTTGTGAATGGCTTCTGAGGCGCAGCAGTGCTAAGGCATAAGGGATCTTGTCCAGTTGCCTTAGCCAGGGTCACCCAGATGTTTTGCTCCAGGGGGTGTATGGGTTGCAGGTATCCTGTTAAATCACAAACAGAAGAGCAGTTACCTCCCCCCTCTTCCTGCTCCCACCCATTACTCCTGCCGACGTAAGTGCGGAGTGGGTACTTGGCACCAGTGCCATTCCCCTGGAACAGTCATAGTAACCACCTTGTTTGCTTCTGCTCCTATCACCTCAAGTGGCGATAAGACCGGGTTTCTGGGGCGTGGTGGGGGGGGGGGTGGATACCATAGCTTGGCACCTGACAAGCAAGACTATGTGGGACTTTGAATGGATAGGGAGGGCAAAACCCACAGAGAAGACTGATCCTATAGTTCCAGTAGGGAGAATATGGGTAGAAGGAGCTGTGTTTTGAGTGCTTAAAGTGAATGGTCTTTCATTTTTCCAGTGTTTGTAACAGTGCAGCTGGAGAATAACTCATCTGAAATGCTGCCTTTTTCAGCCTAGAAATGAAACTCAAGATCCTTTCAGTATAGGAGATAAGATAAAAGTGGATCTTTACTGGAGCTCCAGGGACAGTTCCAGGAAGAATATCCACAAACGCCCACCCCTCCCCCCGGCTGAATACAGTCTTCTAGGTTTTAGGAAATTAGCATCATTGATCAAAAGCACCAATTCAGAGGACAAGTGGGGATGCAATTCCCCCCAGGTCAAGCCCCTTCTCTGGAGCCCCCCCACCCTTGGTACTAGTTGGACTTGTTGACTAAAATGTGTCTTGAAGATCTTGTTGTCAGGCTTGGTTCCCAGGAAGAAGCAAGACAGGAGAGGGGCCTTGTGCCCTCCAGGGCTTGGAGCTCTGCAATGAGTTTGGTCTTTCTGGCTGGGGAAAAACTACTGGCAAGGTCACAAATACAGAAAAGTAAAAAGGCAAAAATCACTTTGGCATCAGAAGCAAAGGTAAAATTAATGTAAAAAGCAAGCTAAGATACATCTGAAAACTTCTCTGCTTTCTTCATCTTCCCCTTATGCAAAGAGGCTTTTGATTTGCAGGATTTTCATTTTATCCAAAGGCATTCATTCCATAGGTGCCAAAACCATCCCACAATGATAAGTGAAATATAGTCAGTAGGGACAATAGGGACTGGCATCCACCGCAAAGGAGAGGAAAGATCATTTCCAGAACAATAGTTTTATTTAACTGTGGTGAAAAGTGGGAGCTGAGTTTTGTTTAGAATTAGCCAGAAGAAGCTCTTAATTATTCTCTGCTGCTGCTGCTCTTATACCTTTTCATAATTACTGTGGCACATTAAGATTGGCTGCTAGCAAACAATGACAAGGCTGTCTAACAAACAATGGCAATTCAAGCAATAATACAATGAGCTATACTGATGCCTTCAGGTATTTCTAGTTTTTTACTCTTCATGTAGCTGTAACTTGCTGTAGTTCTGTGCTTCTTACAAAGTGCTAAAATCCCCTGTTCCCAGCACCTTTAGCCAAAACAAGACTCTCTGAGTACAGATTCAAGGACATATTCATTGCCTTAGGGCTTGAAAATATGTAAACAACTGTGAGATGGGGGGAGCAGGCCTGGGGTGGTTAACATCATCACCTGAGGGTACGATTGGAGAATTAAGGGCCAATATGCTAATGAAACAGAACTTATAAAAGGTGAAGAGCTCGTGACTCGGGGTCCATTTTGGGTGTCGTCCCCGACAGGGGACTTTGTTTGCCTGAATCTACCTTTAAGGCCTCTGCAGGCCTTAAATAAATTGTCTGCTTTTTATACTCCTAATTTGTCTTGGCCTCTGTTTCAGGTAGCCTGTCTTTTAGGCTACAATACAAGCAAAAGTAGAGTTGGTTACAAAAACCGGATGTGCTAGGAAGGCCGGAAGTTGGTATGACAGAGTTAAAAATTGGATGTGCTAGGGAGACCGGAAGTTTTAACCACAGAGTTAAAACTGAAGGTGCTAGGAAGACCGGAAGTTTTGTATCATAGAGTTGAATCGGAGTGTGCTAGGGAGACCGGAAGTTTTAATCACAGAGTTGAAACTGAAGGTGCTAGGAAAACCGGAAGGAGGAAGTGGAGTCAAGCAAGAAAGTTTTCTTCATTCTCTTTTCTTCATTATCTCGTGGACATGCACAACAAGCACAGGACCAAATATGGCAGGGCCTTTGACATGAATTCAGTCGCAGACACAAGCAGTAAGCAGGTCTAGGGTAGGGAATGGGCATGAAAGGGAATGCACAGCAATGGTGGTTTAGCAAGGCAAGACAGGTGAGGTTCATAGATTGCTGGCAGGCGGAAGTGGCCAGGAAAGATTGATTTGACTGGCCTTGCTCTCACCTGCACCATCTCTAATCTGCACCTAAAACACTGGGGCTACCTGCTTTCCTTCCAATGCAGAAGAACTGTCATTTTGGTTCCGGAGCCCAGAAGACAAATGTGGATTGCCTGTCCAAAATTCCATACATGCAAGAATTGATGCCAGGCAAAAGCTGCTGGGACAGACAGGTCTGGCTTCACGTGACCTCCTATGGGCTTCCTCTTCCATGCTCCTGAAACACTGCGGGTATGTGAAGGCCTTGAAGGCTTCCTGAGGGAAGCAGGCAGGGCAAGGCAAGTTGAAGAATTGTCACGAAAAGAAGGGTCTTGAATTCCAGGTGGGGGAGGGGTGAGCAAGGTCCTGCAAGGCAAGTGAGGGCTTTGAGGGCAACAGAAGGCAACTGCTGTGTTTACAGGGCAAGGCAAGGCAAGGGGGAGGTAGGCAAGGCAATGAGAGTCCCAGAAGGAGAAGGGAAGGCAAGGCTGGGCCTGGACAAATGGGTGGGGAAGTCAAGGTGGGGATGGCCGAGCAAGTCAGTGCAGGGCAGTGGAGGGATGGAAGAGCGGGAATGGTCACTTAAGTTCATACAACATAACCTGTCAAATTCTTTGCACCCATGCCCATGCAGTAAAAGCAAAAAATCAATTGCTGCTTGATTTTGGAATATAGCATGTCTAATGCTGTCTACATCAATTAACGAGTCAGCTATCGCTATGCTGGTAGCATTACTAAACTTGGCCAACCAACAGCCAGGTTTGTTCAGGCTCCTGAGGCCTTGTGCACTTGCAAGCCCAGGAGCCGATGAAGAGGCAGTGATTATCTTGGCAGTGTTCCAGAACTCAGCTGTATCTCTGCAGGCAGAAGTAAAAGCATGTATGCTGTGAGTATGAGAGTGGTGAGTTCAGTTTTGTTGGCTCCATAGTGCAATTGTCATCTTTAGAGAAAAGAGGGTTACTTTCCCCAAAGTAGATGTATTAGAGTAATATTGTCCTGGTTTCCTTCTGCAATGATGTAGCCAGACTCTCTGCATCCATTTTCAAAGCATGTGGGTTTATTTCTTGAGTAGATGAGGTAGGGAAGTGGGACCGACCACGTGGCGGCTTCTCGCAGCTCCGTGGTGATCCCACGTGGTAAGAGGGGAGAGGGAAGTTGCAAGCAGGGAGTGAAAAATGCAGTCTGAGCAAAATTTGCTTTGTTCGCTTAGTTAACAGGTTTCCTGATGAATATGCTAATTTCTACTAACCAATTTAGGAGGAGATACAAGTTCTACGTCATTTGTGTATAGCCTATGAGAGTTCTCAGATTACCATAGCAGCTCCAGGTTTAGATCTTTGCAAAGCTGGTTTTTCCAGTTTGTATTTCAATCAGCTGGTATGCTTATTTTTTCTCTAGCTCAAACTCAGTTTTTAATTCTATTCTTTCTTTTGCTGAGTAATAATATGTAGGAGAGCTTTCTGCTCCTTCTCCAACATCTCCCCCGTTTTGATGAACTACTAAGATATAAGCTTTTTTACACATTGAAGTATACAGGGAATTGCTATTAACACTACAATTATTACTATAAACACAATTAAACTTATTTTAAAGAGTTCCTTTAGCCAAGATATGAAGTTCTAGTCATGAAACAAATTGTTTAGCTAAGATGGGTCATTTACTGTAATTTGGTTGGCTAAATTTCTTAAGTTTTGTAGTTGTTTATGAATGGATACAGTATAATTAGATAATATTATATAATACAATTTTTTAAAAAAAATTTTACAGTTATGTTTATATGGTAATGGAAGAGAATTAATGTTTTAATTAAACAAGTTGTAAGGGGTTTGTTAGGGCTTTGTGTTGTATTAGAGTTTGTAAACTTGGCTAAAGTAATTCAGGCTTTTTTGTCATTGATTTGAATTACAAGTAAAACTTTATTATAACAATTAATACAAAGAAAAAAAATCATAACATATATTCATGTAAATTATAAAGTTCATTTTGTTTTTGGGCTGTCTTTTTTGACAGATTACTTTTTCTTGTTGGTTTTGCTAGCTCAGCTGTGGGTTTTTGCTTCTCGTGTTTTTGTTTTTTTTTTTTTCTTTTTTCTTTTGTTTTTTTTTTTTCTTTTTTCTGCGACTGCTTGCTGATGTGACAGGATTTCACATACTTTTGCTGGAATTTCTTCGAGCTTTGTACCTGTGAAAACAAAAGAAAATGCCTTCTCCCAAGTTACAAGACCTGTATGGTTTTTGTATTTGTTTTGATTTTAAATTTTTAATCAAATTTGGGGGGTTGTATTTCAATTTTGCTTTTTAGGTGGTTAGGAAATATTAGTATATGAAGGGGTCAGGTCCCTCTGGAAAGCTTTTTTGAAAATTACAGACATGCAAAGCTTTATGTCGCTTTCTTTGAGGTGTAACCTGGGATTCTCCCCCTCTCTGTTGATATAAAAGGGTTTGTAAAATTTGGTATATATTTTTTGTATTATTTTTTGATTTGTGGGGGAGTAAGAAATATTGAATGGTCGGGGAGAAGTGGAATTATTTAAGGATATAGGTGATATTTGTAAAGGATACAGAGGAATATTATTAGGTTTGAATTGTTGGAAATTGTCTGTGTTAAAGTATTTGTTATGTTAGACGGTGTTGTCTTTTGTTGTAGGTGGGTCGGTGAGGAGAAAGAAGCGTCAGGTGGTGCTCGGGGCGTGAATGGCTTTGTAGATAGCAGCGGTGGGAGGTCGGTGCTGTTTGGATGGCGGCGAGGAAGTTGGAAAAAGTTTGGTGGGGTGCATGGAAAAGTTGTCGGCGAAGATAGGGGTGCTGGACGGAACCGGATTTTCGACGGTGTTTTGGGATACGGTCGTGGTGTGCTGAACACGGGGTGGATCGTTGCAGAGACGGGATGGCTCGTCTGTGTCGGGATAGGCGGCGGCGGTGGTGCTTCGTTGTCGTGGAGCCGTGGGGGAGGGATGGGTGGTGTCAAGCGGCGAATGCCGCCGGAGGCGGCAGGGGAGGTCGGGACGGGCACGGTGGCTTGTGCGGGAATGCGAACGAGAAAACAGGGACTCGTGGAGGAGGAGGGAGGGGCTGCCGCAGGCGGAAGGGGAGTGTTTCTGCGCTGCCCCGGGACGGGGGTTGGGTCGCTCGCCCGCGCCATGGTGGAGCCGTGGACCGCGCCGGCTCCAGCACGGGGAGGCGGCGAAGGGAGTGTCCGTGCCGCCGGAACGGGCAGCAGGACACGCGGGGGGGGGGGGGGGGGGGGGGGGGGGGAAAGAGGCGCGCTCGGAGGCGGCAGGGGCGGACTGCAGGGGGGGGGAGGGGGGGAGGGAAAGAGGCGCGCTCGGAGGCGGCAGGGGCGGACTGCGGGGGGGGGGAGGGGGGGAGGGAAAGAGGCGCGCTCGGAGGCGGCAGGGGCGGACTGCGGGGGGGGGAGGGGGGGAGGGAAGGGGAAGGGACAGGGGAGCCAGACTCTCTGCATCCATTTTCAAAGCATGTGGGTTTATTTCTTGAGTAGATGAGGTAGGGAAGTGGGACCGACCACGTGGCGGCTTCTCGCAGCTCCGTGGTGATCCCACATGGTAAGAGGGGAGAGGGAAGTTGCAAGCAGGGAGTGAAAAATGCAGTCTTAGCAAAATTTGCTTTGTTCGCTTAGTTAACAGGTTTCCTGATGAATATGCTAATTTCTACTAACCAATTTAGGAGGAGATACAAGTTCTACGTCATTTGTGTATAGCCTATGAGAGTTCTCAGATTACCATAGCAGCTCCAGGTTTAGATCTTTGCAAAGCTGGTTTTTCCAGTTTGTATTTCAATCAGCTGGTATGCTTATTTTTTCTCTAGCTCAAACTCAGTTTTTAATTCTATTCTTTCTTTTGCTGAGTAATAATATGTAGGAGAGCTTTCTGCTCCTTCTCCAACATAGATGGACCACCTTTAATTGCCATTGGCACTCTGGTCCATGCTCAGTCCGCACAGATGAAGAAAATGCCCTGCGGGAGTTGCATATGTATACTAAAACTCAAGGTTAGTTTTAGTTTGTGATTGAATTACACCGGTGTGAAACACTTGGGTAGCATGGTGTTGTGGCATTGACCCACCAAGCCATAGGGCTATTCCTTGTGCTGAGAAATGTGAAGGTGGTACAGCTATGTGCATTCAAGGTGCCTAAAATCTGCAGTTCCTGTGGGGGTAAAGCAGGGAATTTCCCACGGGGAGACAAGGTATCCGGGCAGGCTGAGGAGGCAGGGGTGCTGTTCCATAACTGTGGCAGTTCAGGGGTGGTGAGAAGGATGCCGATCAGACACTTTGTGAATGGCTTCTGAGGCGCAGCAGTGCTAAGGCATAAGGGATCTTGTCCAGTTGCCTTAGCCAGGGTCACCCAGATGTTTTGCTCCAGGGGGTGTATGGGTTGCAGGTATCCTGTTAAATCACAAACAGAAGAGCAGTTACCTCCCCCCTCTTCCTGCTCCCACCCATTACTCCTGCCGACGTAAGTGCGGAGTGGGTACTTGGCACCAGTGCCATTCCCCTGGAACAGTCATAGTAACCACCTTGTTTGCTTCTGCTCCTATCACCTCAAGTGGCGATAAGACCGGGTTTCTGGGGCGTGGTGGGGGGGGGGGTGGATACCATAGCTTGGCACCTGACAAGCAAGACTATGTGGGACTTTGAATGGATAGGGAGGGCAAAACCCACAGAGAAGACTGATCCTATAGTTCCAGTAGGGAGAATATGGGTAGAAGGAGCTGTGTTTTGAGTGCTTAAAGTGAATGGTCTTTCATTTTTCCAGTGTTTGTAACAGTGCAGCTGGAGAATAACTCATCTGAAATGCTGCCTTTTTCAGCCTAGAAATGAAACTCAAGATCCTTTCAGTATAGGAGATAAGATAAAAGTGGATCTTTACTGGAGCTCCAGGGACAGTTCCAGGAAGAATATCCACAAACGCCCACCCCTCCCCCCGGCTGAATACAGTCTTCTAGGTTTTAGGAAATTAGCATCATTGATCAAAAGCACCAATTCAGAGGACAAGTGGGGATGGGCCTTGACCCTGGGGGGAATGCATCCCCACTTCGTCCTCTGGACCCCCACCCTTGGTACTGCTTTTGATCAAAGATGCTAATTGACTAAAACCTAGACGACTGTTTCAGCCAGGAAGCAAGACAGGAGAGGGGCCTTGTGCCCTCCAGGGCTTGGAGCTCTGCAATGAGTTTGGTCTTTCTGGCTGGGGAAAAACTACTGGCAAGGTCACAAATACAGAAAAGTAAAAAGGCAAAAATCACTTTGGCATCAGAAGCAAAGGTAAAATTAATGTAAAAAGCAAGCTAAGATACATCTGAAAACTTCTCTGCTTTCTTCATCTTCCCCTTATGCAAAGAGGCTTTTGATTTGCAGGATTTTCATTTTATCCAAAGGCATTCATTCCATAGGTGCCAAAACCATCCCACAATGATAAGTGAAATATAGTCAGTAGGGACAATAGGGACTGGCATCCACCGCAAAGGAGAGGAAAGATCATTTCCAGAACACTAGTTTTATTTAACTGTGGTGAAAAGTGGGAGCTGAGTTTTGTTTAGAATTAGCCAGAAGAAGCTCTTAATTATTCTCTGCTGCTGCTGCTCTTATACCTTTTCATAATTACTGTGGCACATTAAGATTGGCTGCTAGCAAACAATGACAAGGCTGTCTAACAAACAATGGCAATTCAAGCAATAATACAATGAGCTATACTGATGCCTTCAGGTATTTCTAGTTTTTTACTCTTCATGTAGCTGTAACTTGCTGTAGTTCTGTGCTTCTTACAAAGTGCTAAAATCCCCTGTTCCCAGCACCTTTAGCCAAAACAAGACTCTCTGAGTACAGATTCAAGGACATATTCATTGCCTTAGGGCTTGAAAATATGTAAACAACTGTGAGATGGGGGGAGCAGGCCTGGGGTGGTTAACATCATCACCTGAGGGTACGATTGGAGAATTAAGGGCCAATATGTTAATGAAACAGAACTTATAAAAGGTGAAGAGCTCGTGACTCGGGGTCCATTTTGGGTGTCGTCCCCGACAGGGGACTTTGTTTGCCTGAATCTACCTTTAAGGCCTCTGCAGGCCTTAAATAAATTGTCTGCTTTTTATACTCCTAATTTGTCTTGGCCTCTGTTTCAGGTAGCCTGTCTTTTAGGCTACAATACAAGCAAAAGTAGAGTTGGTTACAAAAACCGGATGTGCTAGGAAGGCCGGAAGTTGGTATGACAGAGTTAAAAATTGGATGTGCTAGGGAGACCGGAAGTTTTAACCACAGAGTTAAAACTGCAGGTGCTAGGAAGACCGGAAGTTTTGTATCATAGAGTTGAATCGGAGTGTGCTAGGGAGACCGGAAGTTTTAATCACAGAGTTGAAACTGAAGGTGCTAGGAAAACCGGAAGGAGGAAGTGGAGTCAAGCAAGAAAGTTTTCTTCATTCTCTTTTCTTCATTATCTCGTGGACATGCACAACAAGCACAGGACCAAATATGGCAGGGCCTTTGACATGAATTCAGTCGCAGACACAAGCAGTAAGCAGGTCTAGGGTAGGGAATGGGCATGAAAGGGAATGCACAGCAATGGTGGTTTAGCAAGGCAAGACAGGTGAGGTTCATAGATTGCTGGCAGGCGGAAGTGGCCAGGAAAGACTGATTTGACTGGCCTTGCTCTCACCTGCACCATCTCTAATCTGCACCTAAAACACTGGGGCTACCTGCTTTCCTTCCAATGCAGAAGAACTGTCATTTTGGTTCCGGAGCCCAGAAGACAAATGTGGATTGCCTGTCCAAAATTCCATACATGCAAGAATTGATGCCAGGCAAAAGCTGCTGGGACAGACAGGTCTGGCTTCACGTGACCTCCTATGGGCTTCCTCTTCCATGCTCCTGAAACACTGCGGGTATGTGAAGGCCTTGAAGGCTTCCTGAGGGAAGCAGGCAGGGCAAGGCAAGTTGAAGAATTGTCACGAAAAGAAGGGTCTTGAATTCCAGGTGGGGGAGGGGTGAGCAAGGTCCTGCAAGGCAAGTGAGGACTTTGAGGGCAACAGAAGGCAACTGCTGTGTTTACAGGGCAAGGCAAGGCAAGGGGGAGGTAGGCAAGGCAATGAGAGTCCCAGAAGGAGAAGGGAAGGGAAGGCTGGGCCTGGACAAATGGGTGGGGAAGTCAAGGTGGGGATGGCCGAGCAAGTCAGTGCAGGGCAGTGGAGGGATGGAAGAGCGGGAATGGTCACTTAAGTTCATACAACATAACCTGTCAAATTCTTTGCACCCATGCCCACGCAGTAAAAGCAAAAAATCAATTGCTGCTTGATTTTGGAATATAGCATGTCTAATGCTGTCTACATCAATTAACGAGTCAGCTATCGCTATGCTGGTAGCATTACTAAACTTGGCCAACCAACAGCCAGGTTTGTTCAGGCTCCTGAGGCCTTGTGCACTTGCAAGCCCAGGAGCCGATGAAGAGGCAGTGATTATCTTGGCAGTGTTCCAGAACTCAGCTGTATCTCTGCAGGCAGAAGTAAAAGCATGTATGCTGTGAGTATGAGAGTGGTGAGTTCAGTTTTGTTGGCTCCATAGTGCAATTGTCATCTTTAGAGAAAAGAGGGTTACTTTCCCCAAAGTAGATGGACCACCTTTAATTGCCATTGGCACTCTGGTCCATGCTCAGTCCGCACAGATTAAGAAAATGCCCTGCGGGAGTTGCATATGTATACTAAAACTCAAGGTTAGTTTTAGTTTGTGATTGAATTACACCGGTGTGAAACACTTGGGTAGCATGGTGTTGTGGCATTGACCCACCAAGCCATAGGGCTATTCCTTGTGCTGAGAAATGTGAAGGTGGTACAGCTATGTGCATTCAAGGTGCCTAAAATCTGCAGTTCCTGTGGGGGTAAAGCAGGGAATTTCCCACGGGGAGACAATGTATCCGGGCAGGCTGAGGAGGCAGGGGTGCTGTTCCATAACTGTGGCAGTTCAGGGGTGGTGAGAAGGATGCCGATCAGACACTTTGTGAATGGCTTCTGAGGCGCAGCAGTGCTAAGGCATAAGGGATCTTGTCCAGTTGCCTTAGCCAGGGTCACCCAGATGTTTTGCTCCAGGGGGTGTATGGGTTGCAGGTATCCTGTTAAATCACAAACAGAAGAGCAGTTACCTCCCCCCTCTTCCTGCTCCCACCCATTACTCCTGCCGACGTAAGTGCGGAGTGGGTACTTGGCACCAGTGCCATTCCCCTGGAACAGTCATAGTAACCACCTTGTTTGCTTCTGCTCCTATCACCTCAAGTGGCGATAAGACCGGGTTTCTGGGGCGTGGTGGGGGGGGGGGTGGATACCATAGCTTGGCACCTGACAAGCAAGACTATGTGGGACTTTGAATGGATAGGGAGGGCAAAACCCACAGAGAAGACTGATCCTATAGTTCCAGTAGGGAGAATATGGGTAGAAGGAGCTGTGTTTTGAGTGCTTAAAGTGAATGGTCTTTCATTTTTCCAGTGTTTGTAACAGTGCAGCTGGAGAATAACTCATCTGAAATGCTGCCTTTTTCAGCCTAGAAATGAAACTCAAGATCCTTTCAGTATAGGAGATAAGATAAAAGTGGATCTTTACTGGAGCTCCAGGGACAGTTCCAGGAAGAATATCCACAAACGCCCACCCCTCCCCCCGGCTGAATACAGTCTTCTAGGTTTTAGGAAATTAGCATCATTGATCAAAAGCACCAATTCAGAGGACAAGTGGGGATGCAATTCCCCCCAGGTCAAGCCCCTTCTCTGGAGCCCCCCCACCCTTGGTACTAGTTGGACTTGTTGACTAAAATGTGTCTTGAAGATCTTGTTGTCAGGCTTGGTTCCCAGGAAGAAGCAAGACAGGAGAGGGGCCTTGTGCCCTCCAGGGCTTGGAGCTCTGCAATGAGTTTGGTCTTTCTGGCTGGGGAAAAACTACTGGCAAGGTCACAAATACAGAAAAGTAAAAAGGCAAAAATCACTTTGGCATCAGAAGCAAAGGTAAAATTAATGTAAAAAGCAAGCTAAGATACATCTGAAAACTTCTCTGCTTTCTTCATCTTCCCCTTATGCAAAGAGGCTTTTGATTTGCAGGATTTTCATTTTATCCAAAGGCATTCATTCCATAGGTGCCAAAACCATCCCACAATGATAAGTGAAATATAGTCAGTAGGGACAATAGGGACTGGCATCCACCGCAAAGGAGAGGAAAGATCATTTCCAGAACAATAGTTTTATTTAACTGTGGTGAAAAGTGGGAGCTGAGTTTTGTTTAGAATTAGCCAGAAGAAGCTCTTAATTATTCTCTGCTGCTGCTGCTCTTATACCTTTTCATAATTACTGTGGCACATTAAGATTGGCTGCTAGCAAACAATGACAAGGCTGTCTAACAAACAATGGCAATTCAAGCAATAATACAATGAGCTATACTGATGCCTTCAGGTATTTCTAGTTTTTTACTCTTCATGTAGCTGTAACTTGCTGTAGTTCTGTGCTTCTTACAAAGTGCTAAAATCCCCTGTTCCCAGCACCTTTAGCCAAAACAAGACTCTCTGAGTACAGATTCAAGGACATATTCATTGCCTTAGGGCTTGAAAATATGTAAACAACTGTGAGATGGGGGGAGCAGGCCTGGGGTGGTTAACATCATCACCTGAGGGTACGATTGGAGAATTAAGGGCCAATATGCTAATGAAACAGAACTTATAAAAGGTGAAGAGCTCGTGACTCGGGGTCCATTTTGGGTGTCGTCCCCGACAGGGGACTTTGTTTGCCTGAATCTACCTTTAAGGCCTCTGCAGGCCTTAAATAAATTGTCTGCTTTTTATACTCCTAATTTGTCTTGGCCTCTGTTTCAGGTAGCCTGTCTTTTAGGCTACAATACAAGCAAAAGTAGAGTTGGTTACAAAAACCGGATGTGCTAGGAAGGCCGGAAGTTGGTATGACAGAGTTAAAAATTGGATGTGCTAGGGAGACCGGAAGTTTTAACCACAGAGTTAAAACTGAAGGTGCTAGGAAGACCGGAAGTTTTGTATCATAGAGTTGAATCGGAGTGTGCTAGGGAGACCGGAAGTTTTAATCACAGAGTTGAAACTGAAGGTGCTAGGAAAACCGGAAGGAGGAAGTGGAGTCAAGCAAGAAAGTTTTCTTCATTCTCTTTTCTTCATTATCTCGTGGACATGCACAACAAGCACAGGACCAAATATGGCAGGGCCTTTGACATGAATTCAGTCGCAGACACAAGCAGTAAGCAGGTCTAGGGTAGGGAATGGGCATGAAAGGGAATGCACAGCAATGGTGGTTTAGCAAGGCAAGACAGGTGAGGTTCATAGATTGCTGGCAGGCGGAAGTGGCCAGGAAAGATTGATTTGACTGGCCTTGCTCTCACCTGCACCATCTCTAATCTGCACCTAAAACACTGGGGCTACCTGCTTTCCTTCCAATGCAGAAGAACTGTCATTTTGGTTCCGGAGCCCAGAAGACAAATGTGGATTGCCTGTCCAAAATTCCATACATGCAAGAATTGATGCCAGGCAAAAGCTGCTGGGACAGACAGGTCTGGCTTCACGTGACCTCCTATGGGCTTCCTCTTCCATGCTCCTGAAACACTGCGGGTATGTGAAGGCCTTGAAGGCTTCCTGAGGGAAGCAGGCAGGGCAAGGCAAGTTGAAGAATTGTCACGAAAAGAAGGGTCTTGAATTCCAGGTGGGGGAGGGGTGAGCAAGGTCCTGCAAGGCAAGTGAGGGCTTTGAGGGCAACAGAAGGCAACTGCTGTGTTTACAGGGCAAGGCAAGGCAAGGGGGAGGTAGGCAAGGCAATGAGAGTCCCAGAAGGAGAAGGGAAGGCAAGGCTGGGCCTGGACAAATGGGTGGGGAAGTCAAGGTGGGGATGGCCGAGCAAGTCAGTGCAGGGCAGTGGAGGGATGGAAGAGCGGGAATGGTCACTTAAGTTCATACAACATAACCTGTCAAATTCTTTGCACCCATGCCCATGCAGTAAAAGCAAAAAATCAATTGCTGCTTGATTTTGGAATATAGCATGTCTAATGCTGTCTACATCAATTAACGAGTCAGCTATCGCTATGCTAGTAGCATTACTAAACTTGGCCAACCAACAGCCAGGTTTGTTCAGGCTCCTGAGGCCTTGTGCACTTGCAAGCCCAGGAGCCGATGAAGAGGCAGTGATTATCTTGGCAGTGTTCCAGAACTCAGCTGTATCTCTGCAGGCAGAAGTAAAAGCATGTATGCTGTGAGTATGAGAGTGGTGAGTTCAGTTTTGTTGGCTCCATAGTGCAATTGTCATCTTTAGAGAAAAGAGGGTTACTTTCCCCAAAGTAGATGTATTAGAGTAATATTGTCCTGGTTTCCTTCTGCAATGATGTAGCCAGACTCTCTGCATCCATTTTCAAAGCATGTGGGTTTATTTCTTGAGTAGATGAGGTAGGGAAGTGGGACCGACCACGTGGCGGCTTCTCGCAGCTCCGTGGTGATCCCACGTGGTAAGAGGGGAGAGGGAAGTTGCAAGCAGGGAGTGAAAAATGCAGTCTGAGCAAAATTTGCTTTGTTCGCTTAGTTAACAGGTTTCCTGATGAATATGCTAATTTCTACTAACCAATTTAGGAGGAGATACAAGTTCTACGTCATTTGTGTATAGCCTATGAGAGTTCTCAGATTACCATAGCAGCTCCAGGTTTAGATCTTTGCAAAGCTGGTTTTTCCAGTTTGTATTTCAATCAGCTGGTATGCTTATTTTTTCTCTAGCTCAAACTCAGTTTTTAATTCTATTCTTTCTTTTGCTGAGTAATAATATGTAGGAGAGCTTTCTGCTCCTTCTCCAACATCTCCCCCGTTTTGATGAACTACTAAGATATAAGCTTTTTTACACATTGAAGTATACAGGGAATTGCTATTAACACTACAATTATTACTATAAACACAATTAAACTTATTTTAAAGAGTTCCTTTAGCCAAGATATGAAGTTCTAGTCATGAAACAAATTGTTTAGCTAAGATGGGTCATTTACTGTAATTTGGTTGGCTAAATTTCTTAAGTTTTGTAGTTGTTTATGAATGGATACAGTATAATTAGATAATATTATATAATACAATTTTTTAAAAAAAAATTTACAGTTATGTTTATATGGTAATGGAAGAGAATTAATGTTTTAATTAAACAAGTTGTAAGGGGTTTGTTAGGGCTTTGTGTTGTATTAGAGTTTGTAAACTTGGCTAAAGTAATTCAGGCTTTTTTGTCATTGATTTGAATTACAAGTAAAACTTTATTATAACAATTAATACAAAGAAAAAAAATCATAACATATATTCATGTAAATTATAAAGTTCATTTTGTTTTTGGGCTGTCTTTTTTGACAGATTACTTTTTCTTGTTGGTTTTGCTAGCTCAGCTGTGGGTTTTTGCTTCTCGTGTTTTTGTTTTTTTTTTTTCTTTTTTCTTTTTTTTTTTTTTTTTCTTTTTTCTGCGACTGCTTGCTGATGTGACAGGATTTCACATACTTTTGCTGGAATTTCTTCGAGCTTTGTACCTGTGAAAACAAAAGAAAATGCCTTCTCCCAAGTTACAAGACCTGTATGGTTTTTGTATTTGTTTTGATTTTAAATTTTTAATCAAATTTGGGGGGTTGTATTTCAATTTTGCTTTTTAGGTGGTTAGGAAATATTAGTATATGAAGGGGTCAGGTCCCTCTGGAAAGCTTTTTTGAAAATTACAGACATGCAAAGCTTTATGTCGCTTTCTTTGAGGTGTAACCTGGGATTCTCCCCCTCTCTGTTGATATAAAAGGGTTTGTAAAATTTGGTATATATTTTTTGTATTATTTTTTGATTTGTGGGGGAGTAAGAAATATTGAATGGTCGGGGAGAAGTGGAATTATTTAAGGATATAGGTGATATTTGTAAAGGATACAGAGGAATATTATTAGGTTTGAATTGTTGGAAATTGTCTGTGTTAAAGTATTTGTTATGTTAGACGGTGTTGTCTTTTGTTGTAGGTGGGTCGGTGAGGAGAAAGAAGCGTCAGGTGGTGCTCGGGGCGTGAATGGCTTTGTAGATAGCAGCGGTGGGAGGTCGGTGCTGTTTGGATGGCGGCGAGGAAGTTGGAAAAAGTTTGGTGGGGTGCATGGAAAAGTTGTCGGCGAAGATAGGGGTGCTGGACGGAACCGGATTTTCGACGGTGTTTTGGGATACGGTCGTGGTGTGCTGAACACGGGGTGGATCGTTGCAGAGACGGGATGGCTCGTCTGTGTCGGGATAGGCGGCGGCGGTGGTGCTTCGTTGTCGTGGAGCCGTGGGGGAGGGATGGGTGGTGTCAAGCGGCGAATGCCGCCGGAGGCGGCAGGGGAGGTCGGGACGGGCACGGTGGCTTGTGCGGGAATGCGAACGAGAAAACAGGGACTCGTGGAGGAGGAGGGAGGGGCTGCCGCAGGCGGAAGGGGAGTG
Source organism: Acanthiza pusilla (assembly GCA_036630365.1). NCBI lineage: Eukaryota > Metazoa > Chordata > Aves > Passeriformes > Acanthizidae > Acanthiza > Acanthiza pusilla. The sequence continues at coordinate 53,049 of JAXCHO010000676.1, forward strand.
TTTCTGCGCTGCCCCGGGACGGGGGTTGGGTCGCTCGCCCGCGCCATGGTGGAGCCGTGGACCGCGCCGGCTCCAGCACGGGGAGGCGGCGAAGGGAGTGTCCGTGCCGCCGGAACGGGCAGCAGGACACGCGGGGGGGGGGGGGGGGGGGGGGGGGAAGAGGCGCGCTCGGAGGCGGCAGGGGCGGACTGCAGGGGGGGGGAGGGGGGGAGGGAAAGAGGCGCGCTCGGAGGCGGCAGGGGCGGACTGCGGGGGGGGGAGGGGGGGAGGGAAGGGGAAGGGACAGGGGAGCCAGACTCTCTGCATCCATTTTCAAAGCATGTGGGTTTATTTCTTGAGTAGATGAGGTAGGGAAGTGGGACCGACCACGTGGCGGCTTCTCGCAGCTCCGTGGTGATCCCACATGGTAAGAGGGGAGAGGGAAGTTGCAAGCAGGGAGTGAAAAATGCAGTCTGAGCAAAATTTGCTTTGTTCGCTTAGTTAACAGGTTTCCTGATGAATATGCTAATTTCTACTAACCAATTTAGGAGGAGATACAAGTTCTACGTCATTTGTGTATAGCCTATGAGAGTTCTCAGATTACCATAGCAGCTCCAGGTTTAGATCTTTGCAAAGCTGGTTTTTCCAGTTTGTATTTCAATCAGCTGGTATGCTTATTTTTTCTCTAGCTCAAACTCAGTTTTTAATTCTATTCTTTCTTTTGCTGAGTAATAATATGTAGGAGAGCTTTCTGCTCCTTCTCCAACATAGATGGACCACCTTTAATTGCCATTGGCACTCTGGTCCATGCTCAGTCCGCACAGATTAAGAAAATGCCCTGCGGGAGTTGCATATGTATACTAAAACTCAAGGTTAGTTTTAGTTTGTGATTGAATTACACCGGTGTGAAACACTTGGGTAGCATGGTGTTGTGGCATTGACCCACCAAGCCATAGGGCTATTCCTTGTGCTGAGAAATGTGAAGGTGGTACAGCTATGTGCATTCAAGGTGCCTAAAATCTGCAGTTCCTGTGGGGGTAAAGCAGGGAATTTCCCACGGGGAGACAAGGTATCCGGGCAGGCTGAGGAGGCAGGGGTGCTGTTCCATAACTGTGGCAGTTCAGGGGTGGTGAGAAGGATGCCGATCAGACACTTTCTGAATGGCTTCTGAGGCGCAGCAGTGCTAAGGCATAAGGGATCTTGTCCAGTTGCCTTAGCCAGGGTCACCCAGATGTTTTGCTCCAGGGGGTGTATGGGTTGCAGGTATCCTGTTAAATCACAAACAGAAGAGCAGTTACCTCCCCCCTCTTCCTGCTCCCACCCATTACTCCTGCCGACGTAAGTGCGGAGTGGGTACTTGGCACCAGTGCCATTCCCCTGGAACAGTCATAGTAACCACCTTGTTTGCTTCTGCTCCTATCACCTCAAGTGGCGATAAGACCGGGTTTCTGGGGCGTGGTGGGGGGGGGGGTGGATACCATAGCTTGGCACCTGACAAGCAAGACTATGTGGGACTTTGAATGGATAGGGAGGGCAAAACCCACAGAGAAGACTGATCCTATAGTTCCAGTAGGGAGAATATGGGTAGAAGGAGCTGTGTTTTGAGTGCTTAAAGTGAATGGTCTTTCATTTTTCCAGTGTTTGTAACAGTGCAGCTGGAGAATAACTCATCTGAAATGCTGCCTTTTTCAGCCTAGAAATGAAACTCAAGATCCTTTCAGTATAGGAGATAAGATAAAAGTGGATCTTTACTGGAGCTCCAGGGACAGTTCCAGGAAGAATATCCACAAACGCCCACCCCTCCCCCCGGCTGAATACAGTCTTCTAGGTTTTAGGAAATTAGCATCATTGATCAAAAGCACCAATTCAGAGGACAAGTGGGGATGCAATTCCCCCCAGGTCAAGCCCCTTCTCTGGAGCCCCCCCACCCTTGGTACTAGTTGGACTTGTTGACTAAAATGTGTCTTGAAGATCTTGTTGTCAGGCTTGGTTCCCAGGAAGAAGCAAGACAGGAGAGGGGCCTTGTGCCCTCCAGGGCTTGGAGCTCTGCAATGAGTTTGGTCTTTCTGGCTGGGGAAAAACTACTGGCAAGGTCACAAATACAGAAAAGTAAAAAGGCAAAAATCACTTTGGCATCAGAAGCAAAGGTAAAATTAATGTAAAAAGCAAGCTAAGATACATCTGAAAACTTCTCTGCTTTCTTCATCTTCCCCTTATGCAAAGAGGCTTTTGATTTGCAGGATTTTCATTTTATCCAAAGGCATTCATTCCATAGGTGCCAAAACCATCCCACAATGATAAGTGAAATATAGTCAGTAGGGACAATAGGGACTGGCATCCACCGCAAAGGAGAGGAAAGATCATTTCCAGAACAATAGTTTTATTTAACTGTGGTGAAAAGTGGGAGCTGAGTTTTGTTTAGAATTAGCCAGAAGAAGCTCTTAATTATTCTCTGCTGCTGCTGCTCTTATACCTTTTCATAATTACTGTGGCACATTAAGATTGGCTGCTAGCAAACAATGACAAGGCTGTCTAACAAACAATGGCAATTCAAGCAATAATACAATGAGCTATACTGATGCCTTCAGGTATTTCTAGTTTTTTACTCTTCATGTAGCTGTAACTTGCTGTAGTTCTGTGCTTCTTACAAAGTGCTAAAATCCCCTGTTCCCAGCACCTTTAGCCAAAACAAGACTCTCTGAGTACAGATTCAAGGACATATTCATTGCCTTAGGGCTTGAAAATATGTAAACAACTGTGAGATGGGGGGAGCAGGCCTGGGGTGGTTAACATCATCACCTGAGGGTACGATTGGAGAATTAAGGGCCAATATGCTAATGAAACAGAACTTATAAAAGGTGAAGAGCTCGTGACTCGGGGTCCATTTTGGGTGTCGTCCCCGACAGGGGACTTTGTTTGCCTGAATCTACCTTTAAGGCCTCTGCAGGCCTTAAATAAATTGTCTGCTTTTTATACTCCTAATTTGTCTTGGCCTCTGTTTCAGGTAGCCTGTCTTTTAGGCTACAATACAAGCAAAAGTAGAGTTGGTTACAAAAACCGGATGTGCTAGGAAGGCCGGAAGTTGGTATGACAGAGTTAAAAATTGGATGTGCTAGGGAGACCGGAAGTTTTAACCACAGAGTTAAAACTGCAGGTGCTAGGAAGACCGGAAGTTTTGTATCATAGAGTTGAATCGGAGTGTGCTAGGGAGACCGGAAGTTTTAATCACAGAGTTGAAACTGAAGGTGCTAGGAAAACCGGAAGGAGGAAGTGGAGTCAAGCAAGAAAGTTTTCTTCATTCTCTTTTCTTCATTATCTCGTGGACATGCACAACAAGCACAGGACCAAATATGGCAGGGCCTTTGACATGAATTCAGTCGCAGACACAAGCAGTAAGCAGGTCTAGGGTAGGGAATGGGCATGAAAGGGAATGCACAGCAATGGTGGTTTAGCAAGGCAAGACAGGTGAGGTTCATAGATTGCTGGCAGGCGGAAGTGGCCAGGAAAGATTGATTTGACTGGCCTTGCTCTCACCTGCACCATCTCTAATCTGCACCTAAAACACTGGGGCTACCTGCTTTCCTTCCAATGCAGAAGAACTGTCATTTTGGTTCCGGAGCCCAGAAGACAAATGTGGATTGCCTGTCCAAAATTCCATACATGCAAGAATTGATGCCAGGCAAAAGCTGCTGGGACAGACAGGTCTGGCTTCACGTGACCTCCTATGGGCTTCCTCTTCCATGCTCCTGAAACACTGCGGGTATGTGAAGGCCTTGAAGGCTTCCTGAGGGAAGCAGGCAGGGCAAGGCAAGTTGAAGAATTGTCACGAAAAGAAGGGTCTTGAATTCCAGGTGGGGGAGGGGTGAGCAAGGTCCTGCAAGGCAAGTGAGGGCTTTGAGGGCAACAGAAGGCAACTGCTGTGTTTACAGGGCAAGGCAAGGCAAGGGGGAGGTAGGCAAGGCAATGAGAGTCCCAGAAGGAGAAGGGAAGGCAAGGCTGGGCCTGGACAAATGGGTGGGGAAGTCAAGGTGGGGATGGCCGAGCAAGTCAGTGCAGGGCAGTGGAGGGATGGAAGAGCGGGAATGGTCACTTAAGTTCATACAACATAACCTGTCAAATTCTTTGCACCCATGCCCATGCAGTAAAAGCAAAAAATCAATTGCTGCTTGATTTTGGAATATAGCATGTCTAATGCTGTCTACATCAATTAACGAGTCAGCTATCGCTATGCTGGTAGCATTACTAAACTTGGCCAACCAACAGCCAGGTTTGTTCAGGCTCCTGAGGCCTTGTGCACTTGCAAGCCCAGGAGCCGATGAAGAGGCAGTGATTATCTTGGCAGTGTTCCAGAACTCAGCTGTATCTCTGCAGGCAGAAGTAAAAGCATGTATGCTGTGAGTATGAGAGTGGTGAGTTCAGTTTTGTTGGCTCCATAGTGCAATTGTCATCTTTAGAGAAAAGAGGGTTACTTTCCCCAAAGTAGATGTATTAGAGTAATATTGTCCTGGTTTCCTTCTGCAATGATGTAGCCAGACTCTCTGCATCCATTTTCAAAGCATGTGGGTTTATTTCTTGAGTAGATGAGGTAGGGAAGTGGGACCGACCACGTGGCGGCTTCTCGCAGCTCCGTGGTGATCCCACATGGTAAGAGGGGAGAGGGAAGTTGCAAGCAGGGAGTGAAAAATGCAGTCTGAGCAAAATTTGCTTTGTTCGCTTAGTTAACAGGTTTCCTGATGAATATGCTAATTTCTACTAACCAATTTAGGAGGAGATACAAGTTCTACGTCATTTGTGTATAGCCTATGAGAGTTCTCAGATTACCATAGCAGCTCCAGGTTTAGATCTTTGCAAAGCTGGTTTTTCCAGTTTGTATTTCAATCAGCTGGTATGCTTATTTTTTCTCTAGCTCAAACTCAGTTTTTAATTCTATTCTTTCTTTTGCTGAGTAATAATATGTAGGAGAGCTTTCTGCTCCTTCTCCAACATCTCCCCCGTTTTGATGAACTACTAAGATATAAGCTTTTTTACACATTGAAGTATACAGGGAATTGCTATTAACACTACAATTATTACTATAAACACAATTAAACTTATTTTAAAGAGTTCCTTTAGCCAAGATATGAAGTTCTAGTCATGAAACAAATTGTTTAGCTAAGATGGGTCATTTACTGTAATTTGGTTGGCTAAATTTCTTAAGTTTTGTAGTTGTTTATGAATGGATACAGTATAATTAGATAATATTATATAATACAATTTTTTAAAAAAAATTTTACAGTTATGTTTATATGGTAATGGAAGAGAATTAATGTTTTAATTAAACAAGTTGTAAGGGGTTTGTTAGGGCTTTGTGTTGTATTAGAGTTTGTAAACTTGGCTAAAGTAATTCAGGCTTTTTTGTCATTGATTTGAATTACAAGTAAAACTTTATTATAACAATTAATACAAAGAAAAAAAATCATAACATATATTCATGTAAATTATAAAGTTCATTTTGTTTTTGGGCTGTCTTTTTTGACAGATTACTTTTTCTTGTTGGTTTTGCTAGCTCAGCTGTGGGTTTTTGCTTCTCGTGTTTTTGTTTTTTTTTTTTTCTTTTTTCTTTTGTTTTTTTTTTTTCTTTTTTCTGCGACTGCTTGCTGATGTGACAGGATTTCACATACTTTTGCTGGAATTTCTTCGAGCTTTGTACCTGTGAAAACAAAAGAAAATGCCTTCTCCCAAGTTACAAGACCTGTATGGTTTTTGTATTTGTTTTGATTTTAAATTTTTAATCAAATTTGGGGGGTTGTATTTCAATTTTGCTTTTTAGGTGGTTAGGAAATATTAGTATATGAAGGGGTCAGGTCCCTCTGGAAAGCTTTTTTGAAAATTACAGACATGCAAAGCTTTATGTCGCTTTCTTTGAGGTGTAACCTGGGATTCTCCCCCTCTCTGTTGATATAAAAGGGTTTGTAAAATTTGGTATATATTTTTTGTATTATTTTTTGATTTGTGGGGGAGTAAGAAATATTGAATGGTCGGGGAGAAGTGGAATTATTTAAGGATATAGGTGATATTTGTAAAGGATACAGAGGAATATTATTAGGTTTGAATTGTTGGAAATTGTCTGTGTTAAAGTATTTGTTATGTTAGACGGTGTTGTCTTTTGTTGTAGGTGGGTCGGTGAGGAGAAAGAAGCGTCAGGTGGTGCTCGGGGCGTGAATGGCTTTGTAGATAGCAGCGGTGGGAGGTCGGTGCTGTTTGGATGGCGGCGAGGAAGTTGGAAAAAGTTTGGTGGGGTGCATGGAAAAGTTGTCGGCGAAGATAGGGGTGCTGGACGGAACCGGATTTTCGACGGTGTTTTGGGATACGGTCGTGGTGTGCTGAACACGGGGTGGATCGTTGCAGAGACGGGATGGCTCGTCTGTGTCGGGATAGGCGGCGGCGGTGGTGCTTCGTTGTCGTGGAGCCGTGGGGGAGGGATGGGTGGTGTCAAGCGGCGAATGCCGCCGGAGGCGGCAGGGGAGGTCGGGACGGGCACGGTGGCTTGTGCGGGAATGCGAACGAGAAAACAGGGACTCGTGGAGGAGGAGGGAGGGGCTGCCGCAGGCGGAAGGGGAGTGTTTCTGCGCTGCCCCGGGACGGGGGTTGGGTCGCTCGCCCGCGCCATGGTGGAGCCGTGGACCGCGCCGGCTCCAGCACGGGGAGGCGGCGAAGGGAGTGTCCGTGCCGCCGGAACGGGCAGCAGGACACGCGGGGGGGGGGGGGGGGGGGGGGGGGGGGGAAGAGGCGCGCTCGGAGGCGGCAGGG